>WSXT02064012.1:0-12545 GCA_011762715.2 Neuroterus valhalla
CTCTTTGGAAGACCAGATTTACTATCACTTCTGGAAAACATCGTGTGACTACCAACCCTGTCACTTTCCAGAGAGGTTTCTTTTAGGTTGACGCCATGAGCCCTCTCCTCTTCTGCTTCACACTATTGACTCTATCCCTCGCACACCGTGATTCTCATGGATATCTCTGTGGCGGAACTAATTTTCGTGAGCATGAGGTCACTCATATATCTTATATGGATGACTTGAAGATCTATGCTCATGGAAAAGAACATCTTGAAGATGCTCTTAGTATAGTCGGGAGGTACCCACGAGAAATCGGTATGGACTTTGGATTGGATAAGTATGCCAAGATTCATCTAAAACGTGGACGAATAGCAGGAATAGAAAAGGACCATGAGCTTGTTTACTGAAGTGCTATTAGACACCTTAGCACTGGAGAAACCTACAAATATCTGGTTGTGCCTGAGAGCCGCACTCAGGATACAATATCTGTGAAGGAGGTTCTCCAAAGCAGATACAAACACCTGCTCCGACGGATTTGGTCGCCTAACCTGTCGTCGTTGAACAAGATATCTGCAAATAACATGCTTGCCGTCCCAGTTCTACTCTATTCGTTTGGGGTGGTTCCATGAACCACCCATCTGGTACCGGTCATAGGGTTATTGCATGTTAAAATATATTTGAATAATGCAACCCTCTTTACTCGGCTGCACTCAGAAAGATGTTCAACGGGAGTATTTTTGAAATTCGAGCATCAACATGGACGCTCGCGCATGCGTTCGAGCAAATTGTAGGCCAGGGCCTGCAAAACCATGTTAAGGAAGTAAAAAATAACTTCAAAAGGTGTTGAATGATGGAGTTATGCTAAGTTACGTATCTTGATGGAAATTTTAGCCCCAAATTTGGTATCACATTCACAATTAGTGTTGACATTGCAGTTGAAGTTCTGAGGTTATGTTTTGAACACAATTTTGAATTTTCCATTCCAATGGATCGTGAGAAATTGAGAAAAAAAATTTTTTACAAAATAAAAAAAAATAAAATCAATAAAATTCCCGTTTGTCATCAATAAATTAATTTTTATGGATTGATATTTTAGATAAAAGGTTCCTCCAATTTTCGAAACACAATTTTTAATTTTTAGTCTCAACGATTGACACAATTTTGAATTTTCCGTTTCGATGGTTCGTGAGAAATTGAGAAAAAAAATTTTTTAACAAAATAAAATAAAAAAAATTTAATACAATTCCCGTTTGTCATCACTGAATAAATTTTATGGTTTGATATTATAGATTAAGGGTTCCTTCAATTTTGGAAAGTCAATTTTGAATGTTTGGTCTCCTTGATTCGTGAGAAACTGAGAAAAGAACAAATTTTTAACTAATTTTTGACTAAAAAATTGATTCGAATTTCCGTTTGTAATTATTAAATTTATTTTATGGTTTGGTATTTTAGATGAAAAGTTCCTTCAATTTTGGATACACCATTTTGAATTTTCAGTGTCAATTATTTCGTGAGAACTTGGAAAAAAAAAAAAAATTTCCAAAATTTTTGACAAAAAAATTGATTCCAATTTCCGTTCGTCATTAATGAATTGTAACGTTGCGGTTTTAACATGAGTTAAACCCACAAAGTTAGTGATCCCTACCTCCTTACCGGTATCGTAAGAAGCATATAGTTGACATAGAACAAATCTGAAGCGTCTAAGACACCATTGAGTCCGAATAGTATCGGGTTTCGTGGCGCAGTGGATAGCGTGCCGAATCTACTGGAACTACAATTTCTCAACAAAAGCCCCTATCCAACACACAAGACCCGACATCGCGCTCCTTGACAAACGTGACCGAACCATATTCGTGATCGAGTTCTCGGCCTCGGCTGAATCAAGATACTCTCAAATCAGTTGTTCAGGGTCACGGGATCGTATTCCTAGTCCTCACTTACATTTCGCAACAACTCTAGATTCATATGAAAGTGCTGCCCAAAAATGAACTACGCCAGGTACAACAAAGTGTCCCTTTTCACCGGGTGCTTCTTATTAACGGAATAACTATATTTCTCCGTATCAATATCCTTATATGCCATATGACCCATATCCTTATTTTCCAACTACTCCTCTACAAACTACTGGATATCCGATACCCTTGCACGTGTTCCATCTCTATATCCTAAAAATATAGAACATTTAGAATAATTATTCACTCGTCAAACAGATGCAACAACGATAACAGGAAAATAGAAGCGTCGTACAAGCGTTAAAGTTCTAATGAAACGCAGCAACATTTTTATGTACAATTTGATATCAAATCCTCATAGAAAGCTTCATTTTAAGTTGACACTGGAGCTCAAATAGATATAATAAAACTAGATTCTCTGATTAAAGATATTTCAGTGTCAGAGAACGAACCGTCCAGATGACGGAAATAACATAAACCAAAATTCTCATACTCGGCACAAAAAAACCGAACCTTAAAGATTCTGTTGAAACTTTTTACGTTGTTTTGACAGGTTTCCCTATAAGTACAGATGGCAATCTGGGACGAGAATATCTCTATCAGGAAAGATTTAAAATTTAATTTTGGCATAATCATATAGTTAAGCACTCTAGCCTTACAAAACCTGTCCTTTTCATTTATAAAGAAATGATAACTGCTCTCAGAAGGTAAATGATTATCAAGGTAAATGATTATCAAGGTATAGATGTATCGTCCGAATCCAAAAAACAAAACAGAGTGACTTTTTAACCTTAACCAGACTGTTTGTTCGACTATAAATTACTCTCAGTATATTCAACGCCACGTCAAAAATCTATTGAATTATGAATAGAACTAGAACTACCAGAATTCTTTATACAATCGGATGAATGTTGAAGATAGACCATTAAACCTGAAGTGAAAATAACTGAGGCTGACCACACACTTATACCCATTACTAGCGAACGACCTAACTGAATTCCCCAACATAGATTTCCAATATAACGTTAGACATGTCGAAAATTTAGTTGACCGTCATAAATTCCATACCAAGAATGTCGAAGATGCCAATTTTGATGATTTGCGAGTTTGCTTCGACGGAAAGGCGATACCAATTTTCAAAAAGGAAGATATTGGTCCACAACAGTCAAACCGGAAGAAGATGAAGCAGAGTTGAAGAACAAAAACAATTTTGCCTGAACCACGGATTCACTTATTATTGTATATAAGTTTAGGAATTTTGAGCATTATCCTTTGGTAAACTGGAACTCAACTTTGAATTAAAATCTGCTAAAAACATCATCGAAGGTTGATTTTTATTTATCCGAAAGTTGCATAAGTACAGAATACATGAAAAAATTGCAGAAAAACATAATTGAGACAGAAAGATTTGCTTTATTTCAATTTTAATCCAACAAATGAAATTTTTCCACCTGACGCGGCTTGGTGTCAAAGCTCTTAGGGCTCAAAGTGCGTAATTTCAATAGTGCCGGACGCCAGCTAGTTCGCTACAATTAGCAAAAATAAAATGGATTTTATTTTCATATTTTTAAGCAATATTACTAATCGTGATAGTGGGATGTATAGTCAGGCGACCCAATTGGATAATGCGATAGGATTCCCAGGAAATTGTATAATTCAGAGGAAGAGATTTGCCAGAATACTACCTGAATGCTGTCAATCCTTGATCAATTTATCTTTGGATTTCGTTATTTCTATGATCATTATGATTCCTGATCAATACTGACTGTCGACAAATAAGTTTATCCTTTCATGAAATTTTATTTCGGAAACGGACAGTTTAACTTTTTGAACAATACATCAAAAACGACATTCGCTGGCAAGAGTCCAGACAAAGAGTAACGAGAGACCTGCTCTATAGTCGGGATTTCGTTGTTGATCACACCGCGCATGGCCAACTTTTTTCATGTTGGTATGTTAAATTGCATCTCTATTGAAAAATTGAAATACGAATAAAACCTCGAAATTGATTTCTTCACGGAATCGATTAGTAGAAATCTTAGAATGTGAAGTTTTTAATCTCCGAGATGACAATTCTAACCTTGACGCTCACGACAATTTTAATACTTTTGTTACAAAATAAATGAAAATGAGATCGAAATCGCATCTTCTGAAGATGCGAATCTATATGCAAGAACACTTTGCAGTAAACCAATTGAGCCATTCGAATGGTAGATTGAACGCCGATTAAACATCGTTGATCGGTTCATGCATGATGCATGTTCATAATATATGTCTCAAATAAAAGTGTGTAAAATTTTGATTTTGCGAGAATAATACAGACGAAATGAAGATTTAATGTCTTTCGATGAGTCAATGTGATTGTATAAACGCAAGTTTCCAATTTTACAGCAATATTAAATATACTTATATTAAAAATATTTAAATATAGCATCGGTCTGGAATTATGTGAAAGGACACTATCATTTCTCGATAAAATGCATACAATTTATGTTTAACGACAAAAATGAATTACCATTAACCATTAATGTCTAGTACTTAGTTGCTCATTTAGACAATAATTAAAATACTATGTGAAAAATGAATTTCCTGTAAACTTGAGTGAATGATGAACTATAGCAGACCTAGTAGGAATGATAAATCATTCTATAAATTACATACCTGAAGAAAATTAACCAACAATAATAAAAATAATAATAATAATAAATTATTGTTTACGTCCATATATGTGACATAAGATTGATTATTGGATTTTTGAAAGTGGAATAAAAGAACTCAAGTAATAATTGAATAAGAAATTTGAATAACAGAATACATTTAACCCTGATTTTCTGAATTATAATCCAATGACTTTCAATGCGAATGACAAGGAGTATAGTAATGTCCTTCCAATCATTATCAAATCAACATTTTTTATGATGAAAAAAGAAGATTATTGTACAAGATATGTATCATTGATTTAGAAGCTCTCATCGGTCTGCAACCTTGGTCGAGAAACCTGCTGTGTTTCGAGGAGGGAGGACTATGGAAATTGAATATATTTTCATCCTGAAGAACACAAGACTACCTAACTAAGTATGTTCAGCATTTTGCCGAATATCAAACTTCAAGTCAACGATTAACTGCCTGAAACTAGTTCTCAGTCCAGAACTTTGCAAAAACGCCGAGTATCAATGATGAGATTCATAGGATATAGTATAGGATTAGCAGTTGGACTTATTGCAGCAGCAGAAAAGAAAGAATAGACGAACACGAAGCAGCAACGAAAAGGGAGTGCTAGCGCCGCAAGCACGCATCCCAGTAACCATCATACAAATAGTATTTAAACCTGCCTTCACGTTTCTTCAAGGACGATGATGCATTTTATGAAGTGAGGATTCAGAAGACTACCTTCATTATCGGAATTTTATTATCATTTCCAAATAGTCTACACCAACAAACAAGACCAGCTTCAGATATGTTATCGTGCATTGAGTATGGATGGCCACACGTATATATGTATCACAGCGAATCATCAAAGTACCGGTGGAGTAAAGGCTGAGCGCCAGAGATGAATGATGGCCGAACAGTAAGTGAAACATAATCATAGCATAACAAATTCCACCTGAATAACTTAAGGAATACCCACAGCAAGATAAATGCATTCAAACAAAATGACGAGTAAGAAGCAGATAAGACGAAGGCAAATAACGAATGTATATAATGACATCACCATTCCATGATGGTTGCCTGCACGTGAAACGTAATCTTACCGCGATTAGAAGCATGGGACCGTTCTTAAAAAGAAATCCGAAAACCGACAACATGGCACTTGGAAGGAATTACACCGGCACCTACCGAGCAATAGAGCACCAACCAAACATTGAACCATCTGAGGAACGTGCCGCTGTGAAAGCACGTAAACACACAAATAAGCGTTTGTACTGGAAATTTGGACTATTTTGCGTCCTAGTAATAGAAAGAAGAAGGAGAAAGAATAAAGTAAAGAGAGTGGAGTGAATGAAGAACCTCCAGGCGACTGGTGTAAAGTGAACGTCTTCAGGGAACTTAGGCACCTAGGGTCTATGAAGATGTCCTAACGACCTCACCAGGGTACCAGGTGCTCTCCCTGAGTGCCCTGCCCGAGTGCCTGATTAGGTCTAAAATTGAGTTGGGGAGGTAAACTCAGAGGAACAGTAGGCCAAAATTGTTGGCAGTCAATAATAAAGTCAAGTGAAACGTACGGGAGGAGCACAGTATTATACGTTTAGAGGTATTAGAGGTTTTACCTTATATAAATACAACTTACGCGAAAAGATGCAAGATACGAGTATGGGAGTAGAGAAGAATGTTTTCTTTTCAAGAGTGATTTCTCGAGCAAATGATTTCCTTTCTTTTTTCTTTAGTTTTTTTTTTTTTTTTTTTCTTTAGTTTCCGTGTATAGGCTGGGCCGTGCAGTTCTGAAATTTGCTTAGATTATGCTCTGGGTAGCGGAAAGATTGATTCATCGTATTGCAGTCATAATTTGGACTTTGTCGAGCAGATGTCGAATAAATATTGATGTATTCCAAGCATAGGCAGTAGAAACTGCATGGATGAAAATGTGGACGTGGATAATGAAGTTGCTGAATGCAGTACCGATGAGGAAGATTTTGGGAATATTAATGTTGTTTCTGAATACGAAGATGTGAAAATTACTGCGTTTTCGATATTGTTCAGATTCTTCGTGACTCTTTTCCTCTACAAAAACATTTAGTTTTCGAAATCCACAAAGAATTTATTAACAAATGTCCAAGTTCTATCATTTCTATCACTTCAGATATCTCCAATTCAAATTTATCATAAGATATTTATGATCAGCTACAGCAGAGAACTGGATTGGATGATTCAATGTGTCCCCTGAGAGTTTACGTTTTCCTTGTACCTATCTACTATTCTTTTACACACCCTACCACTACCTTAGTGTTCACCCTGTGGGCCGCTGAAACTCTCTCAGAGTGCGAGACGGGAATCGAACCCACAACCAGCCAGAGTAGGTTCAAATCTCATCCCTTGGCGCCCACGGCCAACTGATTACCCCAAAGCATAAGACTGTTAAAACTGATAGTTATGCATATTCCATCGCTTTCTCAAGTTATTGTCCCCATTTTTAGTCATTATTCTTATTATTGTATTCTTAATACCAAATTCGTAATTTTTCATATCATTTGACCTTTAATAACAGATTTTCATTCAAATTCTACCATTTTTGTGATGATGAACAATTTTGACGAAAATCTCACATATTTGTTGCAATTTCGTCCGCTATTTTGCATCCGCTATTTTTAACTTGGCGCTTTGAATCTGAAATTCGGAATTAGCAACTTAAAAATATATAACAGCTGCCTTTTTGTTACATTTCCATTGGTTCAGGAATTTCCGCCACATTTCGAGGATTCCGCCTTACTGTGATTTGCAATAAATGAATGTGAAAAACGGAATGAATCATTTAAAAATCGTTGAGCATAAAAACAAGATTTTCTACGAAACTTCGCTTTTCTCATTTCTGTCTGTTATAACTTCTTGCTTTTCTAAGGGGGCTATCCATCAGTTTTATATTAGATAAACTATTCTTTCCATTAGATCGATTTTAAGTTGGTCGTGAGGGCTAGGGCATGAGCTTAGAACCCACTCTGTCCGGTCGCGAGTTCAATTCACACCTCGCATCCTGGGGGAGCCCAACTTATGCTGTAGGTCCCTACCACCACTGAGTAGGTGGTGAACCGTCTAAAGAAATGGTGGAAGGGTTACGTAAAAATTCTCTTGAGCCCGTAAAACGCAGAAAGTAGAAACAAATATTTCGAGTTCGGGTTGACAAAAAGGGAGTTGAATTGGTATTCGATGAATTAGGCTTATGAGGGAAGCGAAGAAGTTCATCCTATGGTGGAGGAGAAGAAGTGGTGTCTGCAAGGGCTGGTAAGGGTAAAATGGAGGGGAGAGAAGGTTAAGTTATAGGGTATGTGCATGAAATCGGCAGCGGAGTACAGACACATCTTTCGGATGAAGTAGGTGGAGTAATTTCAGGTACCGAAGGAAGAGTAGTGAGGAAGCGGGCTAGAGGGGGCAACAAGAGCGTACTTGCAGATAGCGGCGCCTTTCCTGGTGTCAAGAAGTGAGCACGGGAAGGAGGAAAGGCTGAACGGTGCGAACAGGGAAAGCTTGGAGGCAAGAGATATAGTGTCTAGCGCAATTTAGCAAGACCTCTTGGAGTTTGGCGATGAAAAGTGAAAGAAGGACATTAACGACTTGAGAGAGGAATTATAAGGATCAGAAAAAGTGACGGTGTCGATTAGGAAGTAAAAGGAAGATAAAGTGAAACAGATGGAAGAGGGGATCATGGTGTGAGAGGGAAGGAAGCACAACATTATCGAGGAGGTAGAGGAAAGGTGACACATGGGATAAGGTGGCAGCTTAAACGGCAGCAGACTGGTTTTTCATTCGAGGTAGAAAACATGATAGAAGATTGAATTTAAGAGGCAGGGGAGATGGATAGGGAGTATAAATGCTGACACAAAGCTTGGGGGCGGTTTCAGGGTGAGCTGTTTGACGTAAGGCTGAAGAGAAAAAAGGACAACAGAGGAACAGTTAAGGAATTAGAGAGCTGGCGAAACAAGTTGGAGGTTATGCGAAGATAAACAGGATAAAAGGATAAGAAGGTTTGCATCGATCATAGTCCAACGCGGAGAGAGGAGGAGATTCAGAGGATTCTGAAAGACAGGGCTTGGAGGAAAAGAGTGATGGGAGAGCCGTGGAGGGAGAGCCGCGAAGGTAGGATTTATGAAAATCAAAGTGGGGGAGAAAATGTGTGTGTAAGCTGAGGGAGGAGGAGGGGGTGAAGAAAGCGAAGGATGCTCTATTAAAACGTAGCTGGAGGAGTGAATAGAACCGAAGTTGACAAGGGGGTTTGAGTAGGGCCTCTGAGCGGCGGTCAGATTAGAGAAGGAAGGTAGGGCAGGTGGCGGATTTGAAACGAGGGTGAATGAGGGAGAGAGAGAGAAGAATATGGTGGTTCTGGAAAGAGGGCACCATTGCGAGAATCAGGAGAAAAGAGGGTCTTTACTGGGATGAAGAGAGTTTTTGAAGGAGATCAAAAGATACGGTGATGTTTACGTCGAGGAAAAGGAATATTGCTGGAGACACAAACGGGACACAGATTGGCTAAGAGCACAATCGTATATATTTTTTTTCAGCACTTGATGGGTAGGAAGATAGCGATGGAGAGGTCGAAAGCGAACGCGTTTTTCCGAGATCTTGAAGGTGCATTTCCACACGTGGGAGAAGGGAGGTAGTGTGATAAAGGAAAGGGTAGTAGAATGAGATCTGATTGAAAGTGTGAGGGAGGTGAATGAAGAGACGGGAGATATTATGAGAGGAGGGAAAAGGATTTCGGAGGGTTCCTGGGTGTATAAAGGGTTGAGGCAGGTACGTCAGCTCAGCCCAACGGAGACGAGAGGAAAGTGGAAGTTTAAGGGGGGGCGGTGCAAGAGATTTAGGCGTCGACGTAAGATGGTTTCCCAAAGAGAGGACCTAGTTTTGTTGTTCATGAGAGACGGCGACAAAGAGTTAGGGGATTTCAACAGGGAGCTGGAGGTGTCAGTATGAGTAAGAATTTTCGGAAGAGAGGGAAGGTTAGCTAATGAGAAGGTGTTGGTAGAGGAGGAAGAACAAGAGATGAGATGCGGAGATGGGAAATAAAGGAGAAAGGTGATTGAGGAATACTGGTCTCCATTAGGGTGAAGTAAGAAGGAGTCACAAGGGGAAGAGAAAGGTGTATGATACGGTCAAGAAGAACGGAATGGAGAAAAAAGAGGAAGAGAGCTGGAGAGTGGTTCAAGGCTCCATGGGGACTATGGTAGTGTTGAGGGAAATTGCGCGATATTTGTACGAAAAAGAGCGAAAGGAAGTCAGGACCTCAAAGTAAAGGTAAGGTGTAAACGTGTGGAGAGCTTGAATAGATTTTGGCTTCCTAAGGAGATAGTTTGTGAATTGTGTGGAAAGGGGTATGCAAAAGGAGAGCACTGCTTGGAAGAATATATGAAGGTGGAAAGGAGTAGAATAAGCAAGGACGTAGTATAATACGAAAAACGAGATAAAAAGACAGGAGCCAAGAGGAGGAGGGGGGGAGGTGTCGTCGAGTTGGACGGAGAAGAAGACAAAGAAGGAGAAAGATAAAGAGAGAAAGGAAGATGTGTAGGAAGATGAGGAAGTCGAAATAAGGCTAATTTAAATAATGTGAATAGAAGAGGCCGCATGGTTTGTTAATATAAGGCTGGCGAAGAGTAGGATAATGCGTGTAAGGCCAAGCAAGAAAGACTAGGCGCTAAGATCGAGCCAGCGAGCGGTCATAGTATAAGGCTCTAGATAGATGTAAGGTTTGAGGATAAATTGTGTACGCAGGTCAATTTCTCACGGCTATGAGCATGGCGTGCAGCTCACAGATTTACACAGTAACGCTGTCACAGTTTCCTTTCGTAACAATGTTACGAAATTTTCATAGAATATGCATGTTAGCAAGTTATAGAACCTAAAATAACATTCAAATAATAATTGGAATGAGGAAGATCTGATGCACGGAAATGCGTAAAAGAGAATATAAACAACAAATCACCTCTCCAAGACAACAGTTTATTTAAAACTTACACAGTAGGCAATGGTAGGCAACAGTGGAGGAGTTGTGCAACAGCATCAACAACGTTGAGATATACTGTGACATAATTATTCCGTACCTAATATAAACTCATTGCTGAAAAAAAAAACGAAAAAAAATATATTTTGGAAGAGGTTTCCAAAATGGAACCTTCGAAACGAGTTTGGAAACAATTTTTATAAAACTAAACTGACAATTGAGTATTGGAAATTATTGACTCATATAAAAGTTCTTGTTTTGAAGTATGTTATGAGGTCATGTAAGAACTAAGTTATAGATTCAGTCCGAGAATATATTATCCATTCCAAGAAATACTGGATTGAATAAACCACGTAGGAGTACGGAGAAACGGGGAATCGTGAGCCCCTTTTTTTTATTGACGAAAAGTTGCTATAAAAGCAATTTTTTCGTCAAATTTCAACGCCGGATATTGAAGTGTGAAGAATAACATTAATTTCAGTCACAATATTTCAATCTCAATATATTTTCAAACAATGAGGAGAAATGTCACAAATGTGATTTCTTAGCTGACGTGCCAGCTTTTAATGGTAGGACAGCCTGCGATGCGTAGAGAATATCTTCGGTCGAAGTAACAGAGACTTTTGAAGATGCACCACTTGTTAAAGGTTTAGCGCTTGTTAAACGCACAGGTGTAGCCCCTTCATCATGAGTGGCTCACGATTCCCCGAACCTTTGTTTTTACAAAATAGCAAAAAATAAATATAAAAATGCTAACTGCATGCAAAATGTCTCTTTCATTCCGGAAGCCTGAAGTCGAACGAATATTATAAACATAGTTAGCTGCTTGAATTAGTAGAATAGTGTCGCAATAATGGACGTCACACGGAGTAAAAATGATACATCAAGATCAACAGATTTTAATTAATCAACCCCTGAAAGTAACAATGCGGGTGCAGACGTTCACTGACTGCGGAAATGTTAGGTTATAATAAGGCAAGTCGATGACATTGACAGTTGTTATAGCTGCAATGATTCACTAGGAAAAAAGAGATGGCGCGGGCTCACGATTCCCCATGGCTCATAATCCTTTGGTCTCCCCTAGTATTTTGGCAGTGAAAATTGAGGACAGAAAATAAAATCATGGATAACATTTCAAAAGAATTCATATAGTTTGACGATGACATGCAATACATAATAGAAACAAAACACGAAATGACAAGTCATCTAAGAGCAAGGGTCCAGAGAGATACCATAAGGTTGAGTTTTCCAGATGTAAACAGTTTATACTTGAAGTGCCGAAAAGTTTGAAACAAGAATCATTACCCGGTCCCCAAATTGATTGAATAAAGATTGTGAAATATGTCTATTGATCAAAACTCAAATAATACAATGTGAAGGAACTCCAGAATTTTCATATCTAAGATTTACATCATTTTCATACTTGATGATTTGGAAAGACTTTGAGGTTTGATTCTTGTTGTAAAACGTTTGGATTTTCTAAATTGAAATTTCGTTCATTTTCCGAACAATGTTTTACCAACGCAGTAGAGCTATCATGGCGCCTTACATTTCTGTCATATTCTTCAATTTGCTCTCCTAATTTTCAACCTGATCGTCCAATGAAACAAGCTTGACAGTTGAAGCAATTGAATTTACATGATATTCCACTTATTTTTAATCTTGCTCACAGATCTTCAGTGGTTTTAAGTATTAGGTCATTCTTTTTGATGGGCATATGAATCATTTGAACTTTGTATTTTATGAATCAGTTAGTAACTTTATTAGGAAAACCAAGTACATAAGGACAAACCGTTAAACCAGCGTTCTGCTCCTTTTTTTTGCTCAGATTGTATGTTGTGAATCAAAAGTGACCTTGCGTTTTTATCAGCTGTCTAACCAAAAGCAACGGCTGACGATTATTAGGTAAGATATTGGTTGAAATAACAGATATATACAGGAAATTTGAAGATTTTTTCTATTCC
>WSXT02064023.1:0-12544 GCA_011762715.2 Neuroterus valhalla
CCTGCGCACGAAAACTTGGGATCTTCCAGTGAATATGTCTGACACTTACGGTAATGTTTCTATTGCCAGTCTCGAAGAGCTTCCCACTGACAGTTGGGTCTCCTTATTATTCCTTCGTGGTTCATGTACTGCACACGTATATCTACGTGTTTAGTGGCAACAGAAAAGCGACCGTTTTCGGTGAAGTCCATACATTACAGATTGATCTCCTTATATCTATTCTCCATGATATTATCTTTCTCACGATTAAAACAAAAACTACGTGACGCATCCAAGAATTATTGATCACAAAGTTGTACCTTATTTTTCGGTGGAGAACTTTTGTTGCTTCTTTTATTTCTTGGGTTTTGTCATTTTTCAGAATATTATATCCCTTCATTTTTCATATTACCTTCCACGAATAAAATAGATCATTTTTGAGTTTACAACTTTGGTCTATGGATTTTTGTCTGTAATAGGTTATTATTCCAGAAAATCAATTATTTCATTTCCAAATTTATTCTTTCTAAATGAAATGAAAACTATGTATCCTATTTAAGAACGATTGGTTTCAAATTTGTAGCTCTTTCCTTGTTGAAAAACTTGTTTATATTGTTTTGCTCTTAGCTTGTGTTGTTCGATCAAAAATTCAATTTTTTCACTTTAACGTTGTTTCTTATTAATCAAACAAAAACTACTTCTCCTATAAAAAAGTATTTCAATAAAAATTTTTAGACCTTCTTTGATTGCAAAATTTTTGTCCTTGTGTCTTTTTAATTATCTAGCATAGTTTGACCGGAAAATGAAATTTTCGATTTTCTATCATTATTTGTGCGACCAGAATTTGAATTTTTTATTTGAAATAAAACTCAAAATGTTTTTATAATAATCTTGTAGGACTCTGAAAAAGCAACGTTTTTCCCTCTGGATTTTTTTCGTATCCTGCGTTATTTGGCTAAAAATTATCATTTGCGTTTGTATTTTTGAATTTTTAAGATATCGTAACTCTGACGATTTTCCTTTTTCGAGAAAGATGATAAATTCATCCACTCGTGAAGTACTACCAGATGCCGTAATTGGAATTTTCAGATCTCGCAAAAAATTATCTCCGAAATTTTTGGAAATCATTTTTTTATAACAATGATTTTATAAGCCATTTTTGAATTAAAGCAGAAATATGAGACCAGCACATTATTTAAAAATCGCATGTTTTTAAAAATCAAAAAGCCACCATCAGAATTTGAAAATGTTAGTCATACGCTATTTTGTTCGAAATACAGTCCACAAATTATTGCGAAAAATTCGATTGCTTATATTATTGAATTTCTTTTTAAAATATTTAGGTCTTCATTCAGATTTCTTCAATTTCACTGACAATAAAATTTTTTATTTTAATGCTAGCCTGGTGATATTAATAAACATTATAGCTTAAATTGGAATTGTACAGATACGCCAATAACCTTAGATAAATATCCAGATAGGTGATTCCAATTTCAAGTGAAAATTTCACCTAATCGATTTTCATTATTAACCTACGATTGCTTTGTGCGTCTAGTCTTTGACAAGCTTCATATTTGTGCAAAAGAGATTGGCAGAGTTTCCAATAATATACTTCAAAACAAATTTAAATTATTATGATTCAAAAATGGATTATTCAGATTGTATTAAAAAAACGTATTAAATTTAGAGAGATGTCTGGTCCCGAATAACACACAAACGTTTTCCAAACGTTTTTGAAACAAAACTTTTCAAAAACGTTTTTAAAACATTTGACCAATAAAATTTTGAGTGACTACAGATTCAACACGTATTTCAAACGTTTTCAAAACATTTGGAAAACATTTAAAAGACACGCGGAAAAGTTATCATTAGAAATAAGGGTATGGTCTAAATACCATTGAAAGCATATAAGCTATCAAAAATAATTTATTTTTCTATCAACCGTTCTTCAAACCTTCTTAAAACGTTTCTTGAACGTTCTGCAAACGTTCTTCAACCGTTATATAAACGTTTTGTAAACGTTTGATAAATGTCTTGCAGACGTTTTAGAGACGTTCGGAAATTTAATCTGCTTTAAAAAAATTGATTATTCAGATTGTAAAAAAAAATGTATCAAATTTAGAGAGATATTTGGTCCCGAATAACACACAAACGGTTTGCAAACGTTTTTGAAACGTTTTCTGGCAGACCAAAAACGTTTGGAATGTTTTGCAAGAAAAACATTTTGAAAACGTTCTGATTTTTGTGACCCAAGTGAACAAAACTTTTCAAAAACCTTTTTAAAACGTTTGACCGATAAAATGGTGAGTGATTACAGATTCAACACGTATTTCAAACATTTTCAAAACATTTGGAAAACATTCAAAAGGCACGCGGAAAAGTTATCATTAGGAACAAGGGTATGGTATAAATACCATTAAAAGTATATGAGCTACTAAAAAAATTATATTCCTCGATCAGGCGTTCTTCAAACCTTCTTAAAACATTTCTTGAACGTTTCACAAACAATTTTCAAATATTCGATAAACGTTTTGTAAACGTTTGATAAAAAATGTCTTCCAAACGTTTAAGAGACGTTTGGAAATTTAAACTGCTCTGAAAAAATGGGATATTCATATTATAAAAAAACGTAAAAAATTTAGAGAGATATTTGGTCCCGAATAACACAAACGTTTTCCAAACGTTCTTGAAACTTTTTCCGGCAAGCCAAAAACGTTTAGAATTTTTTGTGAGAAAAACGTTTTGCAAACGTTGGATACCTCCGCAGATTTTTGAGACTCAAGTGAACAAAACTTCTAAAAAAGTTTGACAAATAAAATTTTGAGTGACTACAAATTCAACACGTATTTCAAACGTTTTCAAATCATTTGGAAAACATTGAAAAAACACACGGAAAAGTTATCATTAGAAATAAGGGTATGGTATAAATACCATTAAAAGTATATGAGCTACTAAAAAATTATATTTCTCGATCAAGCGTTCTTCAAACCTTCTCAAAACGTTTCTTGAACATTCCGTAAACGTTTTTTAAATATTAGATAAACGTTTTGCAAACGTTTAGAGAAGTTCGGAAATTAAACTGCAAATTTTGCTTGGTCTAACGTTTACCAAACGTTTATAAAAAATTTTGTATTGTCAAAGTATCAAAAATGTGTGTAAGTATCCGAAGTTTCGAAAGCGTTCTTTTTACCAAAATTTACAAACGTCTCAACATTTGCCAGAAAAAGTTTTCAAAACGTTTGCAAGGCGTTCGGTGTTATCTGGATATTTCGGCGGATAATATCTTAATTGTTTCCTTATAAAAGCTTTCAACATTATGGAGGGGGAGTCTCAACAAAAATCTTCAATAATTTTTATAATGATAATTTTAATAAATGAATTCCCATAAATATGTACTAGAATATCAGCTTTGTTAAATGATTCAGGCATACTCCCGTTTTGAATCAATTATGTATTTGGAATTTTAAAAATTGCTGATACCAATGTTTTTTATGCAAACCGATTTTTTGCATTCCGTCAAGATCATTCGAAAAAATCGTTTTACACAAAAAGTATTCAAATAAGCCATTTTTTGACCTCAAATCCAAACTTGATTCAAAACAGGAGAAGGCCCTTATTATCTAAAAAATATTCAATATTAATGTTGTAATTCTTATTTTTTACTATCGTTATCGTAATAGATTCCAAATGTAGATCAAAGAAATTATGCTTTCAAGAGGGGAGAATATTCAATCAAAAGTAAACGTTTATTCCTAGGTGAAGGAAACGTTTTTTTAACTTTCTTGATAGCTTATTCTCACGAATACAAATAATCAAGTTTTGCAACATGTCTATTTTGACATACGACATGCCAGACGAGACCTAATTTTCTGGGTATAATAATTACACTAAAGTGACCTGAACGCGAATGATCGAATTTTGTTGAATATTGAGTTGAAATTCAAACAGTTAAACATAGACTTGATTTCGCAATTTCAACTGAACTCTCCCTGTAAGACGTGGAAATACCTATTTTTATAGATTTCACAATTCATATAAATAAATTGAACTCTAAATTTTTAATACCTGTAAAACTTTTAAACTTCCATCAATCCCAATTTTAATTTAAGGCCATGTTGAACTTACCCGATTCCTACCTTACCGACATCTTTTTTTTGCAACAACTCACGTCTACACCGAAATAGATATCGAGTTGATATTTTTAGAAAAGCCTCAGGAAACAATAAACTACGTTCATATTCAACATTTTGTTCAAAATTTTCAGAAAAAAAATTTGTTTGTGAATTTTTTTCAAAATTTTGAACCAAATGTTGTATACAAACGTAGTTTATTGTTTTCTAAGGCTTTCCCTAGAAAATAAACTCGATATTTATTTTGGTGCGGACGTGAATTGTTGCAATAAAAAACGATAATTTGGTTCACGTGACCCATGTTTAACATGGCCTTAATACAAAGTGGATTTCTGAAGAAGGATAGTTTTATTTAGAATAGTTGCGATGGTGCTATAGGTTTCATTCCCAAAATTTAGTTCTAAAAATTAAATTTTGCTATATTACAGCTCATCTTCCCATGCACTTTCTATCTGCTTCCCAAGAACTAAAAACAATTCGAAAATTAACAATTAAAAAAATAAACAAAACTGACGGCCTACAAGAAAGAATCAAAGTTCGATATTGCAAAAAATTACACTTTAATTGAAGAAATGTACATTGGGTTAAAGGCATTTGAATTTTGTAATGCTAAATTTTTTTAATCATTGAATTTTAGTAGGTTTCTATATATCAATGGATACAAAAATAAATAATTTGTTTTGAAAATTGAGTTTCTAATTCCATTATCGTATGCTACGTTCTAGTGTGTAAATAATTCGATTTAGAGTAAAGAAATAATATGTAACTAACATTTCGGTATTACTCATAATAAATTTGATAAGAGAATATACTGTTAGTCTAGTACAGTTTGGTATATTTACGAAAAATGGTACACCCCGCTTCTTGGTTGGGTCTTGTGCTGCCCTCTATAAACAAATACTTCCCACGAGGCACTTCGAGGCACCATGCATGCATGTGGCCATAACCAAAAAGAAATGCGTTAGATCGTTCCAACACCGGTAAAATTTTATACATATTTTTTAAACTTGAGATACCATGCGGATATCTCATCCAATATCTCTGTGTTTATTGGTCTGAAGAATATTTAAAAATTATTGGATACATTCAACATTGATTTTAATATTTCGTTACATTATTGTTCAAAATGTGGTTCGAAAGACTGATTCTGTGCAACAAACTGAACATTATCGAACAGGTACAAATATATCATGTTTAGATAATAATTTTAAAAAGTGCCTTTATTGCTAAATTGATTGGTCGTTTTATTTTAACGCATTTGTGTACATGTTGTGTCTGTTTCTTCTAAATTTACAGGAAATTTGACGGAGCAAAATAGATGACATTTTGAGATTCACTCATTGGAAGTGCCGACTAAATATACGACAATACGACAAAAAATTCGAAAATCAACTGTTTTATACTGCTAAATGATGATGGAGAATCGTAAACCACCATACAGGTTTGTATTGAGAGTAAAAATAAGTCAGCAAAGTACTTTTTTTCTTAAGTCGCAGTATTTTTAAGGCTAGAATATACCAATTTTCCGGAAAATTGTCAAGGATTCAAATCCTTTGAAATATACGATTCTTATTCCTGTGAAAAACTTCCCATCCACCTATAATCTATCTTTTTTTGTGCATAAAAAACGTAAAAGTTAATGATTTAATTATCTAAAATTGAATTCCCTTCCGAATTTCGAGTCCTGTTCAACTTCTGTTTATTGAACTTTTGAAAAATGGATAATTTACCATGAATGTTTTTGACAGAATTGTAATTTTCAGCTGCAGGACACTCATTTGTTTTAAAATGTCTGAAAAGGACTATACTGTCAATAAAGATGATCCTCTCTCTGCAAAAAATTGGAGAGAAGTTTACAATCTCGTTTCGATTATCGAGAATATGAGAGTCTACAATAAGGAATTAGTTGATAAATACGTTAAGGATATCAACGAAAAGATATACTTCTTGGCAAACCAAAAAAGAATCGAACTAGAAAAGAGTTTTCGAAAGCCTATAAAACTCATTGTGAGCATTGATAAATCGAGGATAAATTTCGAAACTCTAAGGACTTTCAATCCAGGGCTTGAAAATCAAAATCTAGTCTCCCACGATTTAAATACGAAATTGGATCCTGAAATTCCAAACACAAACATTGAACTAGGAAAACCATCTTTTTACTTCAATCACCAAGATCAGAACTCTATCGATATTCTAGTATCTGTAACTGAAGATATTATTAACAGTTTCAGCAATTCGGATTTAAATTGTATGATGAAAAGTCGGGTTGCGAGTGAAAGAATTGATTGGGATTATCGAAAAATCAGTCCTGAGCAACCACTCATTGAAAACAATGAAATGATTTTTAATTTTCAGGAGCGAGAACACAGGTTTTTTCCCCAGAGCGAATCTTGTAAAAAACGAGTACAGGGGAAATGCTGGGAAAATCGGGAGGAAAATATTGAGTACAGTGTATCCAAATCTAACACATTCGCTTCACAGAATGAAGAGACGGAGACTGACTGCTCTTTCGACATGAATTATTCTTCGGAAAATTGTAGTTGTGAAATGTCAGTGGACGAAAGTTCAAGCGAAACAATTGGAGGTCCAGTAAGAAGATCGAGGAGAAAAATGTCTACAGTCCATCAATTTTCTGCTGCTAGATTAAGAAGATCAAAGAGGATTCAATCGTCCGCCATCGCCAAGGAAAAAATCTCTGCAAAATTTGTCCCACTCCAAGAACTCAAGAGGAAACGATCTTCAACGTCTAAAGTAATACTAATTGACATTTTAAATACTCTAGGTATTCTTCCAATCTAGTTTCATTTTATGTTTGTCTTGAATTATATTTATAAAGCACTCATACGAAAAAAAAATACTTAGAATTACATTGATCTAACACGTACAGGTTAAAATAAATCTGAATTTCAACTTGCCGTATTCTCTAAATCTGTCGTTTTTAACGATTTGTGAAATAATTTATTTTTCAAAAATGAACCTGCTCAAAATTTTGGATTTCTCTTCTTTTTTCTTGATCGATTTGTCAACCTGAACAGAATTTTTTCATTTGGAAACTAAAGTGCAGACTCGCAACTTGAATATTCCAGGAAACCTCGAGTAATCCACTGGAAAGGATTTGAAGGAAATCAAAGGGGACGAAAACAAGGAGTTTTCTCCATCAAGAAAATTGAGTAGAGACCACGAAAAGCATCAGCTTCCTCAATTATAAGAAGATCAGAACAAATAGAGTGGAGCATTCAAATCCGCTGAAGACGATAATTCGTAAGTACTCTTCAGAAGAAGAAAAAGTATTGAACGAAGGAGCGCTTCTATCAGTAGAACAACTAGCGCCCTGCAATTGAAAAATTAATTAATTCCAAATCGAGTTCCTTCTTATACATAGACTGATTACATAGAATCATTTGCAAAATCATGCTCCATACCTCCAACTTATGTTATAGGTATATATTTATCTCGTAATTTTGTAAAGAATGCCATTATGTTTAAAAAATGTTGACTGTATTTAAGACTTCAAGGTTTTAAAAACCTAAAAACTGTTAACGTTTCAGAAGCTCTACTTTTAATGTTAATATTCTTAAAAATAAGAAAGACAGCGGTAATTCTAAACTCTGACAGAGCTCTGTCAAACTTAGAGAAACTATCATTTGTATTTATGGAATACAAAAGGTGTTCAAAAATACGATGCAGGGTTAATCTAATAAATCAAATGTTGTGTTGGTTAGTCGTTAAAGGACAATCGTTTGATCGCATAGATTGAACTAATTTTAATCGCTATAAAGTTGTAACAACTGCGATAAACGATAAAAGCTTCTGCAAACAATTATAGCACTTCCTACCTCAAATTTGAACTTGTAGCCAAATGCTGATCGCGAACGTTTCCCTTATATTTACCGCTCGACTGATTTTACTAATTTTTTTTTTTTTTTTTTTGTACTTGGAAAATGTATTGTTTGTTGAGAAAGCGACTAATACTTACTATTTTTCTACAGTACTTTGAAAGTGTTTTCGTATTATTTTAAACCAAAGTAAGAGATATTTTACTGCAACGACGTTTGTAAAGATTTTGTAGAAAAAGTTATATAAAAAGGAATAATTTATAAACAGATATGTTCCATTAAAATTACATGTTGGGTCATTTTTTTCAATTTATGAATCCATCGAAAGAGTCCTTTTATGTCACAGTACATTGAAAACATGTATTTTTTAATTTTACTATTACTAGTACGGTTTCGGAGGCATGATTTCACTTACAAAGTTCGAGTACTGAAACTATTGAGAAATTGCTCGTAAACGTGGACTGATTTTAATTATTGAACTAGGCATTGGCTATCATCACGCCTATGCGAAACCTGATCACACCACTAACCAATCACTAAACACCTCAGCGACTATATCATCTTCACTTATTACAGATAATTGAATTAGAAAGCAGGTGTAAAATATTAAACTCTTCCAGATATAAGTCTATTATTCTGTTTATTATTATGTTAACTGAATTGAATTTTCTCATAATTAGAATTGGCCTTTCTTTATCTCTGGGATTCTAATCTAAGATTTAAAAGTTCCAAAATTGATAAAAAGTTTGAGCATTTCAATCCTTATTGCACATAATTACAAAACATTTACTGCAGTATAAAAATTATTGCATTTTGAAACGCAAGACTGGAGTATAATCCGGATTAATTTAATTAAATTTTTCAAGGAGAGTATTTTTTCACGATAATTGTTTTGAGGATGCTGCATACATTGAGTAAGCATTTTTAATAATAAAAATATTCCGACCATCTAAATTACGTGCATTACTGTGTCTCGACTTTATGGCATTTTTCGACCTATGCCCTTGAGTATGTCAAGATGGTATTTATTATTATTTAACACCCACCCCGAGAATTGTCGTAAAACCGCAGTATTATGCACTTGAAATCGCAGTTCCATAAGACTTGATATTTTTTACCTCACTTCATAATTCTCCAATTATTAGGGGTAGTACATAAATTTATTTATGAATTACAGTTCCAAAATTTGGTATAATCCTTCTATATTTCTTGATCAATTTATATCTTTGAATATTGAAAAATGAATTTATCTAATCGAATAAGTTTCAAATCTTCGTTATCATTATTTAGAAAACTGGAACTATTTCTTGGAGAAAAGTTCAAAACTTGTAGAAATCGCCCGTTACGGAATTAATGCCTTCTAAAATCTAATCAAGAAATTTCGAAATATCTACTTGAACGTACCATTCTGGTGATCCGTAAAATTTGTGTTCAGTTCCTTGATAATTATTGAATTGGCGTGAAGTATTAGGAATATTCACGCTAGTACATTTTTCAACACTATAAACTGACACTAATCACAATTAATCCTTTCCACCTGATTTATAAATAAAAAATGCACTTCATAGCAATTTGACATTTGAAATTTCTGTCAAATATTTTACGAACATCGCTTGTCTGAAATAATAGCGTAAACTAGTAACAAACATTTTATGGCCTTCTTCGCATTATTTGATCCAAGGCTTTTTGTTCCTATAGAGGGAGGTGAATTGATCTTAGTACAAAAGATAAACTAATATTAAAATTTCAACAACTAAAATTTATTTCATAGAGGCATGATAGATGAACATCAGTTAATGCAATTTGTCTATCTTGAACAAATTCAAATTTATGAAATAAGTATATATTTATTTGTTCCTAAATTTAGGAAATAAATCAGTTTTTATTATTTTCTTTAAATACTCTTTATGATTTCAAATGATTTCATAATAATAATTTTTCTTTGCTGCAAAAAAATTGTTCTAATTATATCTGATGAGTTTTTAATTTTAACAGGCAGCTTAAACTATCAAAAATGATAATTGAATCATCAAAAATATTTCGAACATAAAAATTGAGAAAATTAGTTTGAGAGGATCTTTTTTGGATTTCCTTTACAGGAAATCTAGAATCAGTTATTGATCTGTGTTACATTTTTGATAATTTTTTTTTTTCTTCAGGTTTGTTGCATCAATTGTCTATTCGAGAACATACAATACATTGGAAATTCAGTGTAGATAAAAATATACCCGGAAAATGAGCGAACCTCGCGGTCCGGCCGCGCGGAACATACTGAAGGGAAGCATCCACTTGGTTCAAAAGTGAATCTGGGTATTATATATATCAGCACGCGACGGCGCGCGCCAAACCATTCTATCCCTTATCACCTGGCACTTGGAAATGTCTTCTCTATCAAATTCGTACTCAAATTAAAAGCCCTTTTTATTGAAGAGATGGTTCGCTCCGCCAAAAGAGTAATGTGCCATAAGAGTCCTTTAAATTTTCATTCACACTTTTTCTACCATGTATGTTCTCTGAACTCAGATAGTCTATACTAGAGAAATTTTAATTCTTTGTTTGCACATTTTTCAACTGGAAAAAATGTCTTAGAGAACTTTTTTTGTTGTTTTGTTTTTGTTTGTTTTTTAGTTTTCTAATCATCAATTATGTGGATAGGCTATTTTTTTAAATGATGAGATTCAATAATTGAGAACAAAATATAGTGTGAAGCTCATTTATTTTCCGAGCGCAAAGGAAGAAAATGGTATCCCATCGTTTGTTTTTTTTTTCAGTTTCCGACCTCTTTTTTTATCTTGCACCTCAATGTTGTCAGCTCACAGATAATGATCATCAGAACTCCGAAGTATCTCAGATACATTCAAACAAAATCGAAATTTCCCACGAAATTAGATCCTGCTCAAACATACTTTCTCAACAATTTTCATTTTTGTTTTTACTATTAATATTATAAAATGGCTGACGGTGACGAATAAGAAATATTATAGGATTTTCTAAGATTTATAATCCCAGAATTCATACTCTTCTAATATTTGCGACTGAGCAGATAGTGGAACTTGGGGATAATGTAAAATTCGATCATTTTTTCTAGCCTCGGAAAAGAATTTGCAGACTCCGAAACTCAAATTTTTTTAACTCTTCCGTATAGGTGAAAGAAATTTTGTTCATTTTTGTTTTTTAGCCGCTTTACTATACTCAATAAAAAACATAGAACAAATAGTTTCTTCAAATTCATCTCTTTTTTTCCATTCAACCAACGGTTAGTAAAATTTTGTCACCCAATCAAAATTTAATTTTCTTGTTTTTATTATTATAACATTAAGCCAAATCCCTTTCGGGGCAAGCTCAACTCGTTTACTTTTTATAATTGTAAACGAATTATTATTGGTTATGTTGCACACTGAGAAGGTCACCAGTCTCCTGCAGGAATCTGTTAGGAATTTTTACAAACTGCTCAAATAAGAGCTAGTCGAATTTTGTACAAAATAATTTAACTTCATTGAAAAGTAAAAAAAAAATTGATGATTGAATTTTCTCATTATAACGAATTTATAACAAAATAGTTGAATTCTCGAATGGAAAGATGAACTTCCTATCAAGAAGTTGAATTTCAACCAAAAAGATGAATTTGTGGGCCAAAATACATGAATTTCCAAATCAAGAAGACGAATTACCAGCAAAAAGTTGAATTTTTAAATACAAAAAAAAAGAGAATATGATTATTCAATATAAAAAGGAACCTTTCGCGAAATAATTTAATTTCCAAATGAATAGTTTAATTTTCAATTATGATTATTATTATTATACCATTAAGCCAAATCTCTTTCGTGGTTAGCAGAACTTGTTTACGCTTTATCATTGTAAACAAAAATTGTTTCATTTTCATTGCTTCAAGATTTTGAATCGTTAAATTTTAGCCTAAAATTTGAATTATATCAATTGTAAATGTATCATATTTGTAACTGTTTTATTTTTAGGGCTTCCAAATTTTGAATTGTTCAATTTTGAAAACTTGATCCGAGAAGGTTCAATTCTGAACTCTTTCAATTATAAATTATCCAAATTAAAAAAAATAAATGTACGTTTGGAATTTTACATAGTTATGACCATTAAAAATTAGAGTTTCAGATCAATTTTATTTGTTTCATTTTTCAACAGAGCTCCAAAATTTTGAATTCTTGAATTTTAAGAAGGAGACTCAAAAATTCTGGAAAATTTTGATTAAGAATCGCTTAAATTTGGAAAAAAATCAAGGCACGTTTGAAATTTCACATCATTGGGACTATTGGAAGTTTAAATATGATTAATTATTGTAATTGCCTCATTTTCAGAGCTTCCAAATTTTGCATTCTTGAATTTTGAAAACCGGAATCGAGAAGTCTGGACATTTTCACTTGGAAATTGATTGTGGAAAAAAATTGAACACGATTGTAGACAATTTTAATTTTTATAAATCGTTTGAATTTGAATTGAAATTTTGCATATTTAGGACCATTTAAATTTTGGATTGGATCAATTACACCGGCACACAAAAAAAAGTGGTCTGTACAAGAAACCAGACCCATCTACCCCCATGTATTTTGACGTGCTGAATCCGAATTT
>WSXT02064034.1:0-12544 GCA_011762715.2 Neuroterus valhalla
AGCAGGACAACTTTTATATCGTTTTTTCGAAATACTATGCAAAAATACAAAATACAAACATGCATCATTGAAACGATAAGAAACAATGAATTCAAAAGTATACGACCTTCGAGTTCAATGAATATGATGAAGCATTCATAAAATACGATCTATTCACGACGAAATGAAGAAAACGGTGTTTGCGTTAGACCACAAGATGAAAGCGTTAGCTTCTTATGGAAAAAAGCAGAAGAAGTGGAGAGAGTAAAAAGAAGAAGAGATCAGAGAAGGAGAAAAAAGGGAAGACGATAGTTGAGAAAACAAGAAAAAAAAGTTGTGGAAAGTAGAGAAAAATGGAGGAATAGAGTTGGAAAAAGAAGAGAAGAAGATAGTTAAGAGGAAAGAAAAATAAAAAAGAGAAAAAAGGATAAGAGAAGAAGAGAGTTAGGAGAAGACGGAAGTTTAGAGAAGGAGAGAAGAAGGGAGGAAGGGAGGAAGAGAGTTGAGAGGAGAAGAGAAGAAGAGAAGCGTAAAATGAGAGGAGAAGAGACGAAGAGAAGAAGAGGAGAAGAGAAGAAAAGGGTTAAGAGAAGGAAAGAAGAACAGAGTTGGAAGGAGAAGAGAAGAAGGAAAGAAGAGACGAAGGGGGAAAGCAAAGAAAGGAACAAAAGGTAAAAAGAAGAGACGGAGAGAAGAGAATTAGAGCAAACGAGAAGAGAAAAAGAAAAGAGTCGAGAGAGGAAGAGAAGAACAGAGTTAGAAGAACAGAATTAGAAGTAGAGGAGAAGGAGAAAAGAAGTCATTTGAGGGAAGAAAAGGAGAATAAATTTAAGGGAAGAAGATAAGAAGACAAGATGAGGAGGAAAGATGGCAAGAAGAAAGATAAGAAAGAAAGAGACTTAGGAAAAGAGGAGGAGAAGAGGAGAAGAGAAGAGGGGAAGAAAAGAAGAGGAGAAGATAGAAAGATGCGAATAGACGGAAAGAAGATAATAAGAAGCGCTGAAGAGAAGAGGAGAAGAACAGAGTTGGACGAAGGAGAAAAGAAAAGAAGAAAATAATAGAAGAATAAAAGTAGTGAAGGAGAGGAGGAGAGGAGAAGAGGAGAAGACCAGGAGTGATGAACGACAAGGAGGAGAAGGGAAGAATGGATTGAAGATAAGGAGAGGAGAGAAGGGGAAGAGCGGGAGAGAAAAAAAGAAGAGACAATAACTCGGAGAGAATAAAAGAAGAAGGAGAAGAAAGGTAAAAGAAGAGAAAAAGAGACGGAGAAGAGAAGGAGAAAATAAGAAAAGATGAGGCAAAAGACAAAGAAAATAAGAGGAGTAGAGGAAAAAAGAAGCAGATGGGAAAAGAAGAAAAGAAAGAAGAAGAGATGGAGAGAAGCAGACAGTTGATAGAAGAAGAGAAGAAAGGGAGGAAAGAAGAAAAGAGTTGAGGGAAGGAGAGTAGACGAGATTAGACGAGAAGATGAAAAAAAGACAAAGAGTCGAAGAGAAGAACAGAATTAGGAGAAAGAGAGAAGGAGAGAAGAGAAGAAGACAATTAAGGGAAGAAAAGAAGGAGATAGTTAAAAGAAGAAGATGAGAAGATAAGAAGAGATGGAGAGAAAAAGAGAGGAACGGAGTTAGGAAAAGAAGAAAAGAATCTGCTCGACCAACGTTAAACAGCGTTGAGATCGGTTAGTACTTGGATAGGTAAACGCCTAAATTAACCGCATGCTTTTAGCATGTTGGGGGGAGAATTTGGCCTCCTGTGTATTCAACGCAATCAATTTGCACTCTCTTAGCCTTACACTTACGTCGTTGGGGATTATGGCTTGATGGAACAAAAAATTTTGCTATTTGGAAGTTTTTCGGGTTGCTAATTCTTAATTTAAAGTCAAAATCACGAAACTGAAAACGGTAGATCAAATATAACGAGCTAAAATTTTGAAACTAAACTGTTTAAATTTCAAAATTATGAATGGCGGATTCAATATGGCGAAAGAAATTAGTAAAACAGAATCGCTGTGACGAAGTGTCTACCTAAGTGATTTTCGGCTCTGATTTGCAAACAAAAAATCACAATTTGAAAATAAAAACAACGGGTTTGATATGCTGGATCTAATGAGCCAAACAAAAACGCTTTCATTTCCAAATGGGACGCTGATTGCAGATCCGAAGCAAAAATTTGAAAACTGAAAATAGCGGATCCTATATGGCAAACCAAAATCATCAAACGAAACTAATTTGGCTAAATTTGCTATTTAGGAGTTTCTTGGGTTGTTGATTCCAAATCGATATTCAAAAATTCAGAAATCAAAATGACGTATCCAATATGGCGTACGAAATTAGAAGGACAAAACCTCTGTGACGTAAGATGGTCACTCGGGAATTTTCCGGGGCACTGATTCTGAATCCAGGGTCGAAATTCTTCCAATTCAGGATTGTGAATCTAAAATGACAAACGAGGATTGATTGTTCAGGTGGCTGATTTCAGATGCGAGGTGAAATAAAAAATTCAAAATTGGTTGTTGGGTCAGTAAATTAATTCCAGGGTCAAAATTTTTTGAATGAAAATGTAATATCTAATTTTGCGTTCCAACATTGTTGAACGGAATTGATTTGATGTAAATTTGTCCTATGGTAGTTCTTCGAGTCGCTGATTCCAAATTTAGAAAGAAAATTCCGAAATACACAGTAACGGATCTAATATGGCAAAAAAAATCATTGAACAGAACCGGAACGGTTGAATTTGCTGCATAGGAGTTTCTGGGTCATTGATTCAAGAACCATAACAAAAATTCATAATCCAAATTGACTAATTCAATATGCTGGAAGAAATGAGTAAACCAGAACCACTGTGACGTAAATAACTATTTGGAGTTTTTTTTGGATCGCTGATTACAGACTTGAAGTCAAAATTTCAAATGCCAAGATGCCGGATCCGATATGGTAGAACAAAATCGTAAAGCCAAACCGATTTAATTCAGAGTGGCTATTCGGGGGTCTCTAGGTCGCGTATTTGAAATGCGATGACAAATTGAAAAGTTCTAAATAGATGATTCAATGTGGTGAACCAAAAGTGTGAAAAGAACAATTTTTTTTCAAATTGCTACCTCAAGGTTTTTCAGGTCCGTGTTTCCAAGGAAAGGTCCTAATTAACAGCATTTAAATGGCGAATCTGAAATGGCAACCCGAAGTTGTGGAACAACATCAGTTTAACGTAAAATTGTCATTTCTGAGTTTTTTTGGTCTCTGATTCTGAAATCGAAGTCAAAATTCCAAAATTTACGACGGCAGATCCAAGGCAGCAGAACAAAAGTCTAAAACAGAAGTGGTCAAACTAAAAATTGCTACTCGGAGGCTTTATGGTTCGCTGATTTCAAATCCAAAGTCACAATCCCAACGCTAAAATCAGCAGATTCAATATGGCGGACTGAATGAGTATTAATAAAATGCCATCACTCAAAGTTTGCAATCGTGAGTTTGATGTGTGCCTGATTACCCATCCAAAATAAAAATTACGAAACTCAAAATGGCGAATTCGATATGGCGGACCAAAAATATGAACCAACATCCGATTCAACTTAGAATTTCGACTCTAGAGCTCTCCAATAAGTCATATTGATCACTACCTCGAAATCGCAGAGATTGATCGACCCCATTCGTAGCCCGCGTCTCTGCATTCGGGCGAATGCGTTTATTTGATATACACCTAATTAGAGATCGAAATCTCAGTGGAGTCCTCAGTTTGGTTAGCTGGACCCCGGATACGTTTACCCGTAAAACGAGCCAGTTTCACACCAGTCGATTGCGCATGCGTTCACGTAAAACCTGAAACCACTCTGTATGAATAACCCCATCCAGGTTACATGGAATGGAGAGCAGAGAGCCAGGGAAATGGAAAGGCCGAGCCGTAAGCCATAACTAAAACTGGGATACTACCCCATAAATTATATAATATCACCCAGTAGATGGCTAGACACGCTGTTTCGATAGCAACTGAGTAATATATAATATTTCTGCCTGTCACCCTCGCTCAGCTCCCTTCTCCTTGGGGGAGGATATCCTGGTTGCGAGCAACCAATGGCCCATAAAACTCCTAAGGAAAATCTTCGTTTTCGAATCCCTAATGCTTTCTCGTTTTGCCTCCATCATTTCTGTCTATCCGGAAGAGCCGATATACTGCTTTGGTTGCTTTTTATGGAATACACATTCTGAGAATATGTATGCTTAGTCAGTGCTATGTTTGCATTAGAAGCAACAGAAAATGGAAATTCCGCGGCCTCAAAACTTCCAGGGGTGACAGGAAAAATGAACTGTAATTCCGAACATAATCCTCCCTATAACAGTCGTTCCTTGAATGTCACTCGTTGACGAGACGATCCAAGGGGTTCGGAGAAAGGCAATAGACACTCCCTCAATTTCGTCCAATGCCGTAACGCTAAGAGAGGGAACAAGAGGAACGGGAGCGAAAGGTAGAAACATAGAAGTGGCGTTCTGCAATGTTTCAGGAATGAGGAACGAGGATGCAGGTTTCTGGGAGAAAGTAAAGAAAGTTTGAGGTAATAATTATGAGTGAAACAAGGGCGGGGAAGAAAGACTGGTAGAGCATAAAGAGGAGGTTATGAAAAGAATATGAACAGAAGATGCATCAGGCAAGAAAGGATCACCCAAAAGGGAGAGGGATGAGAGGTATGTTATCAGGGGTGGGGAAAGAAATGATGGTAGAACAGGTATCAGAGGGAGGTAAGAAACAAAGAATGGAATAATGTCAAGAAGTATTAAGGAAGGGAAACTGAGGGTAACGGTAGAATGCATTTATAGAATGAGGAGGGAGGAGGAGGGATCAAAAAATATGAGAAAGAGGATAGAGGGAATAGAGGAAGGGCTAGCTTTCATAGAGGGAGACCTGAGTGCTTGGACAGGTGAATAATAGGTGGAAGTATGGGACGGAGAGGAGAATATTTTCATGAGGAATTGGAAGCATATGGAAAGAGAGCGGGAGGGAAGGGAACTGCTCAACCTGATAGGAGAGACGGGAAAGTTTATCTGCAGTTTCAATAAAATGGGTGACAAGGATAGCGGGAAAACGTTTATAGGCAAAGAAGAAACTGTGATTGACAACATTCTAGAAGGAGAAAGCTGGAGGAAGCTTTAGCGTGAGCGTAAGCGAAAAAGGAAGCTGGAGGGAGGAGAAAAGGATGTACAGGAAGCTGAATATGGGTCGCTGGGAAGGAGATATCTTGAGAGAATCCGGCGAACAAATGAGGGAGGAGAATGGGAAAAGAATAGAGGGGAAAACAGTGGACGAGTTATTAGGAGGAATTAAAGGAGCGGTTGAGAAGAGGTGAGATGAAAAGGAGGGGAGTAAGCGTAGGAGGAGGATGATGGGACGACGAGTGTAAGGATGAAGAAGAGAGAATAGAGGAATGCGTAAGTGAATGGAGGAGAAGGAGGATGGATAGAAGGGAGCATCATAGATCTAATAAATGTGAGAAGTGATGAATAGGGAAAGAGGGAAAAGAAAAGGCGTAAATGAGGAGATCCAAATTAATAAGTGGTCAATGCACATCGAAGGTTTGTTGGTAGAGAAGTAACAGGGGATATGAGATGAAAAGGGAAAGGAATTGAGAGAAGGAAAAGAAGAGAATGAGATTTGTAGAAAATAGGTAAATGAGGCATTGATATGCTGAAAAGAAATGATGCAACAGTTGAGTACGGCATGAAGAATGAAGTGCTGAAGTATGGTGAGGAGGAAGTGAGAGAAGAGATTCAGAGGGTATGCAACAAAGTATGGGGAAGTTCAGGATGGGCGTGAGAATGGAGGACGGGACTAGTGACACCCTTAAAAAAAGGAGAGGGTAAAAAGGTAGAGGAATATAGAGGAATTATACTTATGCTGATGTGACATACAACATAAGCTGAAGTTGAAACGTCGGGAATAAAATATTTAGATCATTAACCAAAGTTGCTTGGAGAGACTCAAACTATTCTAATCATCCCCCTGTTATTCAGCACTGGGACCGTCAGACAGGAATGGGCCATTGAGAGGCGCCTGGCATGAGTGATAGCTTTCAATTCACGCACGTGACAGTCTTAGTGTGAGTGTCAGGAGCAAATGATGGAGAGAGGTTGAGCGGAGAGTAAAAGAAGTTAAAGCATCTAGTACATGCAGTACAATTTACTATTATTTAGGGGTTCGAGCATTAAATACCAACTTTTTCAAACCTGCTGGATAACTTTCGCTCCTCCTGACTTTCATGTAGAACAAAAACGACCCAATTCATCTAACAAGCTACGAATGTCGTTGAAAAGCTGATGCGTGCTTTCCGAATCAAATTATTGAGCTCTCCGACGTTTTCCAGAAAGCTGGTTATTTCAGAGCAGAAACGTCTGTCTGCCCTTCATCCGATTAGTCGGGTTAGTCGAGCTTTCGTAGGGATTAATATGAACGCTTGTACTGATTTTCCTCGTTTCGTTAGATTCTATTCTGTACATAACCGGTTTTGGGAATAGCAGGTTACAATTAGAGGAGCAGAATTTCCTGGCCCTTAATCTAAATTTTTTCTTGATTTGTTTTTAATATTTTTGCAGTTTGATTTTATATCAGGTTTAGACTGATCTTATTTTAATTCCTATTTTTAGTTGAATAGATAGGAATTTCTAGTAAAAAAAACTAGAAATGACTCTTTCACTTTAGAAACTTCGCAAAAGGGATATTAACATGCCTAATGATTTCATTTCTTATTGAACAAACGTAGTTATTGGCGGCTCTTCATTTTTTAAATTTCGTGAAGAATTTGTCTTTCCAATTGAAAATCCAAATTCTGTTGGAATTTTGTGTTTTTGGGGTTAAAATTATATTTTTTGGTTATAGATGCTACTGCGCTGTTTTTTAGGGAATTCATTCATTTTTTAAAAATTTGCCTTCTTTAGTTGATGTAAACTGCTTTAAAAAGGAAATTGAGAATCTTCATTCATTAAAATATCGAAAACTTGATCGAACTACTTTTTTCGGCATTCGTTTTTCTAGTTGAAGATACATCTGATTTGATGTAAATTCAACTATTTTGTTGGTACGTTTTTTTATTGAATAATAATTTTTTCTCAATAAATTCCATTAATTACATGACTGAATAAATTTTGTCGGAATTGAATCAAACTATTTGCTTGAACATTAAGCTTTTTGGATGATTAATGCATCCTTTTCGGTAAAAATGTTGTCTAATTTGGTTCAATTATATTTGATCTGTCCTAATTGGGGATTCAGGTTTTTCTACTGGGAACAGAAAGCTTTTTTGGATAGAATATCAAATATTTGGGTTTTTTCAGGAAGTTCATATTGTTGTGTTAAGAATTCACCTTCTCTCTGAAATTTTAACTATTTGGTTGAAAGTTGAACTACTTTGTTCAAAAATCATCTTTTTGTTTGAAGATTCATCGTTCTAATGGGAAATTCTTTACATCTGTTGACAATGTCCTCTTCGGTTGGAAATACATATTTCATGGTAGAAAATGGTTCTATCATTTGAAATCTCACTCGTCATTTGATAATGACGAGCCAATCACGCATGACTCCTCTCCAGCAGCGTCGATGATTCCAGCTGATTGTGTTCTCGCTAGCGGCGAATGTGGACCCATCCGGCGCAACGTCTCCTACTAACCGCGCATGAGAAACGCCTTCTTGTCGTCCACAAATACAGCGGGTCTTGAAACAGGGAGTAACTCCCCCCTGGGCATCAAACTGTTCACACATTGATAACCCCTCACTACCAAGCAAACGCAGCCATAAAAACGTAATTGTAATCTAACAGGAACGCCTAGTCGTTCATAGAGATCATACTGCTCGCCGGTGTATATTACTAGTGATCTTAAAATAAAAAAGACCTTCCTCTTGCAACAGTAAAAATTCGAGAAAAAATTTTGTTGCTGGTAGAATCTGAACGGTATTTACATAACCTTGGGCACCTTGGGTACGATAAACCAAATATGTCGTGTACGTTTGACAGGTGCTATTCTGAATTTACGCCAAGGTCTCTAAAGTATAGATGCTGTGTTATTTGCATCGACATATAAACTGGACCGCGCATGTGCACTGTGCATCTACTTTGGAGTAGAAGAGAAAGGACATAGAAAGCTTCCTCGGTTGTCTCCGTCTTGCTTTTTCTGATTGCTTCTTGGCTCCGGCTCAGGCCCGTATAAGTAGTTAGCGGGACCCTCAATGGGGACCCTTAGCCTCGGTTTTGACGGCTCAAGCTCGTTTCAAGTTTCCAATCCAAAAAATCCAAATAACGTATGCCGAATAAGGAATAAAATAGTCACAACCTAGAAAAACATTTATTGACAGTATCGACATATAATATTTATATGTCAATGATTAATGGAGATGCTCTCGTATTCATTTATATATTTGTTCCTTTAGAATTTTAATAAGTTCAAAAACCCCAACTTAGTTGCATTAAAAATGTACGCAAACACATTTTTTAATCACAAACATTTTTTTTCAATTATATTTTACCCCTTTTGCATTTTATATGTTGCTAAATTTTTTATCTCATTTAACTTCAAAGGAGCTGAATAAAAAATTAGTGAAAAATAATTCTGCTTTAGTAAACATGATATGACATGCCAAAATAAGGGTCATAAATATTGAAGTTTTCATTGATGAATTTATTGAATCTATCAGCTTATCTTATTTATTTTTAATGAAAATCTATGCTTATATACAGTGGAAATTTCACTTAGAAAATTGATAAATAACATAGAAATTAACCAAGGAAGTTCATTAATTATTGTTAAGCATGCATCAAATATTTGACGGTTAGATAAAATTTGCAAGTTAATAGAAAATATTGATCCAAACAGAATCAGAAACTTTATTTTGAAAATTTCATAAAATATTTTCAAATTTTGAACACTGGAAGTATAAAAATGGAATATGAACGAACAGGATCATAATAATTATCCTATATAAAAGGCACGTTCAAGTATACACGTGCATCTCCACACAATGCTAAATATATTTTTCCGAAAAAATAATTTCTTATACTTACATGGTAAGTTTCGGAAATTATTTGCCGGAGAAATAGATTTTAGGAGGTGTGGATAATGAAACGGGGCCCACGAAAGGCTAGCGCCGTCACTGCGCGCAAAGGATAGAGCATAATCTCCTTATTTTTTCGCTACGTTCGAGTTCACGCATTCAGATGAGCGGTCCAGTTTATATGTCGATGGTTATCTGCATTATCTAAAACAAGGACTCTGTATTAGGTAGGAATATGCAAGCGGATATCTCGGTTTGAAAACCTATGCGCTAGAAACGAATGAAAGTTATGTGTGAGTGTGCCATCCTTTTCCTTTCAGGAATCGGAACCAAGATGGCAGCTTGATTATTCCCACTTAATAGAGTCCCCTCAAATACTGATCTATATAAAACCCTGAATCATGGTGAAATAGAGACATGGTGTGTTCTTGCGCACGACCGATGAGAAAAGTACATCCAAAACGCCGCCGTGTTGGATAATTAATCAATCAGAAAGTGTTGCGGGAATTTAAGCCTAGAGTGCTATGTAATATAATTTCGCACTAATTCATCTGATTTGTTGATACCTCAATATGGCCTGATCTGTCTTTTACCCTGGATATGGATGATGTCACAAATGCGGGCCGAGTTGAAGCCGCACATTGGGGTGTGTATTTGAGTCAGCTGGTTATGTTGACATAACGATTCAGGACAGCGTGTATTGTGAGGTATCGAAAAGTGTCCGGCTTTAAACTTTGAATACATTGCTACCTTCCATCCAGGATATAATACAGATCAGTGGTCATAATATATACCGCGTGAGAAGATCGTCTGCTTTGCACTTGCAATGAGCCAGTCAATGGCAGAGCTGGGGTTAAAGTGAGAGAGACTATTCTCAGCAAATCACGCACCTTGAAATGTTTACAGACTATGGCGTATGATCAAAAAGTTGTCAAAATAAAACTCCGTACCCCAAACGGTCGTCGAATCACACCTTGCGTAACTTGGTAACATGTGCACGTCCATGGGACGTAAATGCAGTTAAATTGTACCCTGAGACGAGCGTTTCATTCACACTTTGTTTTTACTGTGCCCCACCCTCCCGCCTTTAATAAGAAAAAACAACCAAAATCAAGACACGATCAGTCCTTTTGAGGACCAATAATTATTTCGGCGTAAAATGTCGATTGTTCACTAGTTCATGTTTACCTAAAGAAATAAAACCCTGTACCTATTTAAAAAATCTCTAACCCACATTCGCGGTTACATTCTCTCAATCGGTAAATCCGTTCAGGAATGAATCCCTTTTTTACTTTGAATTGTTGAAGTCGCAGATGGAAGAAAATGCTTTTCCCTCAAAGGAATATCAAACAATTCGAATTAATTGAATAATGGATAAATTTTGATGTCAAAGAAGCTTGTTAAAGGACTAAGTTATTTGTTAGTCTAAAGTGGATGCGGTATATTGCATATACTTGTTAGTTCAAAGACTTTTTAAATAAAAAACAAAGTTTACTTAGGAGATTTTGAAGTAAAAACTTCAAGTATTTCAATTCAAGATGTGAACTTCTAAGAGCTTGTTATTAGAATATCAATACTCGCAAGAGTATGAACTTCAAATAATTAAAGGGAATGCTGCAATTTGAATTTCGCGCCAGAATGAGTTTAAATTTGTATCGTCGTGCTAGATTCATGCCGTTGAGAGTCATCAAAAGTAACTGTCAATTTCCTACGGAACAGATTAATTTTATCAGGAAAAGTTCAACTCCTAACTAAATATTGTAATGCTCTACCGAAACAATATCATATAAAAATTCATATTTTCGGTTTGGAAATTCCACTTAAAAAAAAAACCAGTCTTTCTGACTTTGAAATCAACAATATTCTGATTGAAATTTTCAACGCCACATTGTTAGGTCATGGTTAGACATAACGTCTATATCCAGGAGTCGTGTCAACGTGAAATTCGAAATCAATCTAAACATCAGGAGCAGTACTGTGACCGGCTTCTTCTTTCTTCACGATTTCTTGTAATATTTACAATTCACTCGTGTAATAAAATTTATTATATAATATCTCTCATGATTATTGCGCATAAATGATTCAGAACATTATTTGACTGTGAATTTATGTATAATGCAAATTTTAGCATCGTAAAATGTTCATTTGAAACACAAAAAGACGAATTTACAACAATATTGATGAATTTTGTAGCTTGAAATGGGTTTATTACGAGAAGGTTTATTTTCTACCAAACAGACGAATTTCCAAAAAAATAGTTCAAATTTTGCCTACAGAATTGAACTTCCTACAAAAAAAATTTCGTAACAAAATTAATATTTTTGTGTTGAAGATTCTACTTTCTTGTAGATTATTCAAACATAATCTCAAATCCCTGCAGTATTTTGGGTCGAAATGCAAAATTATTCTGAAAATCATGAGCGGTTATATTATCAATCGCGCATTTTTCCAACTTTCAAAGGGAAAGTTTCTGTATGAAATTTTTAACAGCACATTGCCAGGTTACGTTCGAAAATAACCTCTCACTCCAACAGTACTTTTTGGCGCGAAATTCTTATCATTTTGAAAATTGGGAGCAGTATTATGAACGCTGAAGAATAAATTTCTTCCAATTATTGCAAATAAATGATTCAGGACTTCGAATTCGTAACTCCACTATAGCAATGTACCGTTGACAGTTTAAAAATGCGGAATCAATGAATAATGACATTTTCAACGTAAGTAAAATGTCAATTTTCAACCTGAAGAGAAGAATGTTCTAAAACATTCGAATATAATATAAAAAATTAAGGTTTTTTCTTATATTTTCTACTAAACAGGAGAACTTTTAAAATTATAGTTCAGCTCTAACCAAAAAGGTTAATGTCCTTCTGGACGATTCCATATTTACCCTCATATTTTTGGGTAAAAAATTTTACTCTTCTGTACCCAAATCAATAAAATTTCAACAGCACACTGCTCGATCATGCTTGAACATAACCCCTAGACCCTGCAGTCGTTTTGGCGCGAAATTCAAAATCATTCCAGAAATCAGGACCAGTATCCTAATCTATCACGAAACAATTTCTCAAAATTATTAAAAAAGAAATGATCGAACTAGTGGAGGAATTCTGTTACTAAGGGTTCTGGTTTGAAGCAGGAGGAGGTTACGAGCTGCAAGTAAAAAAAAGGATGGAGTGTGCGAGCAAAATAATGGGACAAGTATGGAGGATAGGGAAGAGAAGGTTCAGGAAAGTCTCCATGAAAGATTCCTGGGGTGGGTTACGGGAGTGAGCTGGAGTTGTCCAGGTTATATGCTGAGGGAGGAACTGGGAAGAGAGAAAATGGCAGTTCGGCAAGTGAAGAGAGCATGGAAGTTTGAAGGAAAGCTGGAGAGGGAAGAGGAAAGCAAAATCGCGCAAGCATGCTTAAAGGAGATTAGGTCTAGAGAGAAGAGAGGCAATACAGAAGGCTCCAAATGAGAAGATGAGAGACAGCGAATGAGGAATGAATGTGGTTTTCATGAAGGGAGTGTAGATTGGCAGGAAATAGAATTGGA
>WSXT02064045.1:0-12544 GCA_011762715.2 Neuroterus valhalla
TTTGGGTCTAAAGATGAGGTGGGAAAAATATTACAACTAACAATGCACCAGTGTAACAGAAAAATGGCGGCGAAAAAAGCCTATCGCTGATCAAGCACCGATGGGCTTCATAGCCTGAACGCCAGGAGAACCGTATCAGGGCTATCTGCCCATTTATGAAATAACCGTCTTCAAAGTGATTAAGTAAAGCTTTGCGAAAAAATTCGGAGACTACATGCTTCCTCAACCGGATTTGCGATTGGAATTAGAACTGAATTGCGGTCCTAGTTATTCCAATACCTAACTTATTGCTACAATGGATAATAATAATTGCAAGAATATCAGACAGAAAGTAACAAAAAATCTTCCTCATTAGACAAATGGACGAAGCGCTACGCGGTGATAAAGACAAAGAATATAAATTTTAACTTATCAATTATATTGAGAAAGGTAAGGATCAAGCTTATTGATGAAAATCGTCCTATTTTCGACAATTTTGGACAATCTCAGTCAAATCTACTACTAGGACTGCCGCTAATAATAGAATCGGTGTTAAACCCAATCAGACTGCTTAACATCTGAGCTCAGGGAATTATTATTTAAACTGAGTGCTCCAAATTTCCTCGAAGTGGTACCTGCCTTCGTTCTAATCCACGAACAAAAGATCAAATAGAATCTTATGACTGAAAATGCTTGACTTTTATGAATGCATCAACAATTAACGATTATTTGCATACATTAATAATGTACTTGAAAGAAAGAAGTTTCATATACAGAAATAGGCGCAAACACATATGAAACTAATGGGTACTAAATATAATTATTATTATATGACATATTGTGCGTTCTTCTTACGCAAAGCAGGTGTAAAAACTTGCATTTTTTTCTGGATCTTGAAAATGTTTTTCTTGTGTTATAGCGAAAGAATGGATTACTCCTTCGATTCAAGTCAGAGGAATTTCAAGAACCAAGTGCTTGAAGAAAAAAATATGCAGTTGACATACATTGACTTATTTTTTATAGTTACCTTTTCACCAGAATCACTAGGTAGATAAAATACTAAAACTGTCAGGAATGTGATCCCCACACATGGTATTATCAAGTTCACCGTGTAGAATAGTGTTTTTCGCCTCATGGTAATATTGAACGTGATATCTGCACAAAAGTTAACAATATTGAATACCAAGAGTGATAAATGTTAACGAGACACAGGTACACAAAAAAAAATAAACTGTAAGGTCGAAGAGATTGGTCCGCTTGACCCCTCTGTTTTCGGATGCGCTTAATTCAAATCCGAAAGAGAATCTTTCAATCGAACCAGGTAGGCGTGGATCTACAACGGTGAAAAAACTGGAGATCGCACCCCCTCCACTCCCCGCAGAATTTTCCGGCCTGACTTCTCATATATGAATATGCATATATTATTCTAAGATCCTCATTCTAGTCACCTTAATGAGTATCAACAGCAATCCAGACCAGATGAAAATCTCCTAATGGAGAAATTATATATTTGTTCCCCACTATAGGGGCATCCATTCTCCCCAGAGTTCTAGGTTTACAGGGAGTTGTAATGTTATTTTACGCTAGTCATTTGATAATTTAAAGAAGAAAATGCGTACAGCGCGATACTGATGTTTTACAGACTCCTGAAGGTACTATAATTGGAGAATGAATCTTTTAGTTAGAAACAATCATAATAAATGAGATGAGCCTTGTTGCCAAGCTCGAGCAGTAACCGGTTTTCCTCCGCGCGTGGTCAGAATTTTCTGAAGCGTCATATTCGCAGTCGACATTGTGGAAAAAATGATAATGAAGGCTAATTTTATGGGAAAACTGACCTGACGAAAAATTTCTACTATTGGATGTGGAAATAGCGCATCGAAAAACAGAAAAATCAAGGCTTCTCGTGTTTTGACCTTGCACTATATTCAGGCGTGGATTTACATAAGGGGCAACAAAGGCCCTACTCCGGGGTGGCAAACTTCCAAGGGCGGCAAATTTTGACTGAAAAAAATAAAGAAAAAAAAATGAAAAAAATAGTAATGAAAATACGGTTTCTGAGAAATGAAATCTTTTTTTTTTAATTAAATTCAGATAATACATATATATCATCGTGAATAAATATTGGATAAATTACTTTACTTTTATGGTCAGTTCGGAAAAAAGACGGCATTTTTCATTTTGTTATAACGAAAATTTGACAAAGCCTCAAATAAATCGAGTAACCTGCGAAGCACTAATTGTGAAAACGCGTAACTCTTGTTATAGGAGCTACGCGTTTTTTCTAAACTCACTGCGCAGGTTACTCGAGTATTTTTAGGTGCCATCGAATTGGAGGTCGCGTAAACATACCGGAATCTAGGCATTCTCGTTCGATGATTACATTGCTGCCTGCCTTTGGCAATTAAAGGTATGTGGAATAGAGGCACATTATTATTAATCTCACCTGAATACGGTTCCGAACAACACGGATAATATTCTTCGTTCCGAGAAGCTGGTACTTCCAAAATATCCCATTCTACGGATAAGTAGAAGTCGCTTAAGTCGATGCCTATAGCTACTAGGTTACTTCCGGCCACTTGTTCCATATGTTTCAAGTCAACCTGTATTAAGAAAAGGTGGATTGAATATAATGGGGGTGGTTAGTTTGTCGTGGGGCTAAGGCATGAGCTTTGGACCCACGCTGTCTGGTTGCGGGCTCGATTCCCGCCTCGCACTCTGGAAGAGCTTCGACGAACCAAGAAAAGTCGTGAGTACGGTACCTTTAGAGTTCCTCAAGTTCTCTAAGTATCAAGTAGCTGTAGGTCACAACTCGTGAATGTCCATCTTTGCCTTGGTGCGTGGCAACAATTATTCCTATATCTCATTTCGAGGGTCGTAGGAGCTTTTCTCTAATTAATACCATTTCGTTGGTTGCAATATCAGGGTTACAAGTTTTACATTTATTTCTCTGCTGTAAAGTAGGCAAATAATCCTCAAATCAAATACGCCAAAAATGTTTCAGTATGCGGCGAAGCTCTTGCCATCGTAAACTATGATTTTGAATCATATCTAAGACATGAGGCTAGAAATAATCTGGAGTAGTAGCTGAGAAAACCACAACATCATTATGCAACGGGACGATTGTAAGTGAATTGAGGCATGTTTTAATTTGACATAGTAGAGTCGTAAGTTCCTATATTGGAAGAGTGTGATTATGTACCTCCCGCTTAAGAAGATGCTTAAAGCTTCTTAAGGCTTGCTTCCTATAATCTACCAAAGTGGGGAGAGGTTACAGGATGGAATTCCAAGTAGTATTATCAGATGCTCATATCGAGCCCTCAAATTTTGATCACGAGTAATTTCTTGAAAAGCGTGTCTCAAATCCCTGACAGCTTCGTCATGCCGCAAATTGCTTGAAAGCCGCCAAAAAACTTGCTGATGAATAATCAATGCCCAACTCTAGATACAAAGATTAAGTTTAAAGACAAACAAATAAGGCTATATAAGCTTTCCTAACACGTTGAGCACGACTGCTGATTGGCAGTACAGGATACGGCCAAAATACGGACTTTCGGTAGATTGCCCATAATCTGAGTAGGAAGAGCAGCGCGTTCACTCGTGAATGGGACCCATCTATGAATGTGTGGTCGAACCGAATTTCGAGCTCCTAATATACAATAGGTTTGAAACATTTTTACTCCGTTTCGAACTATTTTCCTCGACTAGTTTTTTTTCTTTTTCACCTAGTTTTAGTTATTTGCAGGCTCAATTTGAATGATTTTATCTCTAAAGATAGCTTAAGGGCATGTGACAGTATGTCACGTTACCAAATACATAGTTTATATTTGGCGCCTCTATAATTTAAAAAATTCAGATATTGCTTCCAAATGCTTGGAAATGGTTTAAAATATATATGGACACGTCGGTGAAGCCGACCAATCTTCTTTTTATTGAATGATGCAATTCTTAAATCAAATTTTAGCAAGGGTTTTCGATTGCTGTCCTCAGTTACATTTATTATTGATAATTATTTAGATTGCACTATTAATATCATATAAATATTCAAATGGGCCACACAGAGGTTTCCTTATATGTTTTGAACGATTTCCGATAATTTCGAAACGATAAAACAATTTCGCAAATAATAAAGCCGCCGAACCTAAACCATATGCTTTCAAGAGATGCTGCACCTTTTTTATGAGATAACTCATGACTTTTCAAAAATACCAAAACATGACAGGCAAATAAAACAGAAAGGATATCACTGTCATGAAACATTCATGATACTAATCCTTTCTTACATTTTCCAAATTATTTTTTTCTTATTCGGATATATATTGTAAGATAAATTTTACGTGAGGACGGTAACTAAGAACGGCCCTGCATAAAGAGATTTCCGGGTCGTGCCCGAGGCCAGGCAGAACCGTTCGAGGGTTCCGGAAGCGCCCTTCCCGCTTCAAGATCCTGGATCTCATCGGGGAAGCTGCCTTCGAAACTTGCACCAGCCACTCTCCTAGGCCGTCATCGTACCGGCTCCGCGGCTCACCTGCTCAGCCTCACTACCTCCACGGGTTAGCACTCGCCGACAATGTAAGTCCAAATAAACCCGACTTTTTATTTTTACATACATCTTGGCTTTTTATTGTGTCTACACCATTTCTCAGCGTCCAGATCCCCTTTCCCTCCCCACAATATTACCTCCGTAATAATATACATATGTAACTACCTATAATCATATACTTTAATTCTTAAAAACCTTAATTACATGATTCGCCCGCATCGGTAAACTTATACATTTACCCTACATTGAATGAAGAGCTTGAGTAATTAAGGGGGTGTTCCTCCGAATTGACTTAAAAAAATCGATTTTTTTTTCATTTTCTCATAGGCAATACATCTAAGGATGTCATGCCAAAAGGATTTTGCTCGAATGGTAAAAAAAAAAGAGTCTTGGGCAAATTTCTTGACACTCCGACTTCGTGACTTCTACGTTTTTTATTATAAAAGCCGCCATATTTAATTTACAAAAAATAATAAACAATTTCTCTGACCACGGAATCTCGTACAGCGACCTTTGAAACATAAATATGCTACGATCCAAAGATGTACAACTACTTTTAGTACATCAGATACGTCAAGAAAATAACTCAATTCGTCGCTTCTTCTCATTTAAAACTTCAAATGCGTTTTTCTCAAAACTACTTTTTCAAAACTGGTTCGCACGATTTTTCAGGCGTCAGTGGACGGATTTTTATTTTTTTTATGCGCAGGAACGTATTCCCTATCTTCGTAGGACAGCTTTTTTCCATTTTTTGAAAAATAAATTTGTTATAAATTTTTGAAAATGAAAAAACAGGGTAAAAAACTGACTGTTTCTACAATGGCCTGCCATTTTGACAATTTTCGAAAAAAGCCCTCCTAAATACAAAGCGACATCCTTACAGATTAAGAAAAATTTTCCAGTTGTGTGTCAGATCAGCTTTTTTTGAAAATGGTGCGAACCAATAGCCCACCTTCTCATGGAAGGCCTTCACGGAAAACGATGCTGCAGCCAGAAGAGAAAATTTTCTGGAGAAATTTTTACTGCATTTTGTAGTCCAAGGACCAATGAAACTTAAAAAGAAAAGCATCGAAAAATCATGAATACTTTTCTTACAATGAAATTTAAAAAAAAACGCTCCGAAAACCGGCCAATTCGGTGGAACACCACCTAATAACCAGTAGTATAAAAAATATAGAAGTTCCGATAAAAGAGATTAGAGATTAACATTTTCAAAGGAGTACATTGACACTCTCCTATCGTTAATTCCTATATAAAAAACTTTTGAAGAGTAACAACTCTGCTCTCCTCGTTCTCCCATGAAATATAACATTTTTGGTGATTGAAAATTGTAGTCAATAAAGGAAAATAAAATACCTGAGCACCATTGTAAGTCCAGGATCCAAATTTCATAACACAAGATTGTTCATCAAAAGGGAAGTATTCAACGTTTATTTCACAGGAAGATTTGTAAATAGCTGGAGGTTTCCATGACACTTCTCCAGTATACCTCAATGTAGCTTTGGTCATGAGCGTTACTTCATAATTCCCATCTGCACTGGTAGAAACAAAGGAATACATGTTTATTGTGAAACTTTGGAGGGACCTCATTGAAAGGGGTCGTTATGGATTACTCTTACGCGGTAGTCCACTCGGGTCTGTTTTGAGGACTTCTGTTGCCGTTTTATTAATACTAGCTGCGCCCTGTGGTGGCGTCTTTGCCGCCGCTGGGTGAGTCAAAAATTGGTCGTACCAACCCAGAAACCTTCGTGGGCTCATGCACAAAAACTTAGCTAAAGATCATCAATGATCAAATGCATAGTTTACGATTCCATAAAGGTTATACAGACGAACATTCATTTTTATATACAGATATAATTTTCGATCTCTCTATCAACACTTTCCACCTCACAATAGGCTTGTATCCAGGATTCCTGGAAAAAACTCCAAAAATCGAAATTCCACTATCCATGGTGAATGTTTGCTCAATCTTGCCTAGTGGGGGTTAGGGTTCGAAACTGGAAAAGAGAATGTCATTTGATCGCGTCATCGGGGACAGCTGCAGGTGCACGCTCGAAACTACTATTGCCAAGCAGCGCGTGCGGCTAATACCTTTATTGTCATCTTCCCGCCTCGCACACTGGAAGAGCTTAGGCGGGCCACGGAGAGTCGTGAGCCCGGTACCTCTAGAGTTCTTAAAGTTCTCTAAGTATTAAGTAGCTTTTGCTCTTGGTGGTTCGGAACCCACCCTAAACTGTAGGTCCCCCTTACCCCTGAGTTAGTGGTGAGGTGTGCAAAGGAACAGAGAGAAGGTTATGCCGAGAATCTCAAACCCGTAACAGGGAGAGAGTACAAACAAATATTCCGAGTAATCCTACATGTTTGTGCAAAATTTACCCGTGTATAACAGCCATTGATTATTCAATGTAGTTTACATTACAAGCGCTCAAAGATAGTTATTTTAGTATAGTGTTTTTGGTGTACGATGTACATTTCAAAGAGAGAATTAATTTTTATCTCATGGGATCCGATAGAGGTTGAACTTTTTTCTATCAAGAAAAGTATATTAATCAAAATTCCGTAAACACAGTGTGCTACTTCTTCCTACTTTCTTTGAGAATAAATATGTTGTAAGCGGCGTATCGTATACTGTTTTGTTGGAATAGATTCGTTTCTGATACACAATTAATGAAAAAATTTTATTCCTTTATTTATTTCCCCATGAGCACTTGCGCCATTTTATAACTGCTATTTTTTATCTACTCATTTTCATTTTGGAGCAATCATTTTGAAATCCCTTATAAAAAGTTCATGTTTGTCATCAGCGACACGAACGTGTCCCCTAGTCATTATTTCAGCCAGGAAAGAAATACTTTTCTTAAGAAGTTGTCCGCAATTTTAGATCCGCCATTTCGGAGTTTTCAAATCTGATTTCATTTTTGTGTTCAGCAAACTCTCAAACCATGAATCGCAAAATTTTGGACAAAAATGTCGAATTTCGTCCAGAAACTCTGGATTTCAGTCTACTGTGCACCGTCAGAAGTCAGATATCAGAAAGGACCTGTAAAAGTTATTCATGTACAGCCTCCAATAATATACTATCATAAGCTCGTACAGTCCTTCACTTCGCTTACAAATTGAATTTATGTAAAAGCGGCTCCTATTTTGAATTTCCTTAACCAATCTCAACCAACAAGTTTATCAATTTTCTCTCTCCTAGATTTTATAATTTTCGCACTCTTTCTTCTGCTCGGTCACGCATTGAGTCGAAATCACAAGAACCTCGCCAAAACTATCTAGCCTTCGAATTCCATGTTTGAAATAGTCAGCCACATTGACGCCTGAGGATGAGGTAAACTTGTTGAAAGTGCTGTCTGGAGACTTCTTACTTATTTATTAATATATATACATGCACACTACCGTCGGAAATTAGAGCTCGATGGACGCAAGCACTATCCAAAATCACTGCTGGCTTTAAACCACGATAACTCAGCGAAAAAAAATGATAGAGCATTTTTCAAAAAACGGTTGGAAAGCCAAAGGAATTTCACGACTAGTAATGTAAAACAGATTTTCTTCTCTTCTGCTGGATAGAAGACAGCACGTGATAAATTCTGGAAAAAATTCTAGATTTTCTAAAATTTTGTACCTCGACTTCAACTTCTAGCATGACCTAGGAAAATTGTTGCGAAAATCTGAAAATTACACAACATAGAGCCTGAAATTCCATCTTTATTTTAAGCCGAACAAACTTGAAATACAAAACTAGAAAACAACAAAGCTCAATAATAAATAGAAAAAAAGAAACGAGAGGGATCCCTAAGATGTCTAGTCTCTGTATTTCGGGTTTTTACTGAAAAGTGAAGTTTAAACTAGTGCTTCCAAAAGTACAATCGGTTGAAACTAGTTTTAACTGATATTCTCAGTTACTCTGCGTTTTAACTAGTTGAAACTAGTTTTGACAAATGCCCTTGGTTATTTCGCGTGTTAACTGATTTCGGGTTTTCACGGTAACATGTGCCTATGAAATTTCACGTCTAGTGTTGTAAAACATATTTTGTTTTTATCTGCTGAAGAGAATACAGCAAGTGAACCATCGGTTTCCAAGATACGATTAAACATTTTTAATCGTATCTGAGTTGAGTTTTAGTCGACGATCACGGTTTTCGTCCTGTCTGCTGCTCGCTTCCTTCGTTGAGTCAGGACCGAATAGGCCACGCACAGAGATGGTGCTAGGTTGGGACTGTCTCATACTTTTGATTCTGCTCATCATTAATTTTTGTTTCAAGCTATTGTACATCTTTTAAAGTCATCACTGTTTTTTTAATTATTATTAACAATCATTTCAATCCAGAATTATTAATAAAAATGTAGATATATTGAAGTTATAATAATGTAATTATAATTTCATTATTATTAACATCAAATATTTTTTAGAGTTTTTAATATAAATAATTAATTAGGAAATTAGATTCTGAATTCGTTTGAAAAATAGTTTACTCTCATTACAATATATCTACATTTTTATTAATATTGTAGTTGATAGAAATTTTAAGAAATAGAAAAACTGTTCATAATTTTCTTATTCTCCTATATGGGGATAATTGTGAATTGAAATAATTGTAAATAATCAAGAAAAGCAATGAGTAATTTAAAAAAATTTACAATCATTTGAAATAAAAATTATTGATGAGCAGAATCAAAAGTATGAGACAGTCCCAACCAAGCACCATCTCTGTGCGTGGCCTTTTCGATCCCGACTCAACGAAGGAAGCGAGCAGCAGACCAGACGAAAACCGTGATTGTCGACTAAAACTCAACTCAAATACGATTAAACATTTTTAATCGTATCTCGGGAAACGATGATTCACTTGCTGTATTCTCTTTAGCAGATAAAAACAAAATATGTTTTACAACACTAGACGTGAAATTTCATAGGCTTTCCATCTGTTTTTTTTAAACACTCTATCATTTTTCTTCACTAAGCTATCGTGGTTCAAAGCCAGCAGTGATTTATGATAGTGCTTGCGTCAATCGATCTCATAATTTCCGACAGAAGGGCATATGTTACCGTTGAAACCCGAAATCAGTTAACACGCGAAATAACCAACAGCATTTGTCAAAACTAGTTTGAACTAGTTAAAATGCGGAGTAACTGAGAATATCAGTTAAAACTAGTTTTACCCGATTGTACTTTTGGAAGCTCTAGTTTTAACTTCCCTTTTCAGTAAAAACCCGAAATACAGAGAATAGACATCTTAGGGATCCCTCTCTTTCCTTTTTTTTTTCTATTTATTATTGAGCTTTGTTGTTCTTTAGTTTTCGCATTCATCTTATTTTGTATTCCTTCGAAATTCGACCTGGAAAAGAGATTCGAAATGTGTTAGCAGTTAATCACAAGAGAATGATTGGTCACATCCCGAACCCCTCTATTTCTTATTCAACTTCTATAATATTTGATTTGGAACTCATTTATTTGGTATTTTTCTAAAGGATAACCTGGAGAAAAGATTCAGTATGTGTTGAAGATTGGTCAAAAGAGTGATTTTTCAAGTCTTGTGGGAACGGAAGGCACCACCATGACTGGTCATAGAAAAATGTAATTCACATATAGTCCCGATTTCCAAATCTTCTTGAAAGTTGGATTGCAACCCTATGACTAATATTACCAATGATGTCGGTCACATATCTTCCCCGTTTCCCAAGTCTTATAAGGGGACAGGAAGGTACTATTGTACCTAGTCGCGGAATGATGGCAGTTTCATACCCCCCTGCTTTCTCGAGTCTCGCAGAAAGCTGGAAAGCAAATCTTTGACTGGTCATAGAAGAAATGCAGGTTACATACCTACTCTCTTTCCCAAGTCTCGTGGGGGCATGTAGGCATTACTGTGACTGGTTATAGAAATAATGTAGGTCACATACCTACTTCCTTTCCCAAGTCTCGTGGGGGCGTGTAGGCATACCGGTGACTGGTTATAGAAATAATTTAGGATACATAACTACCCCCTTTCCCAAGTCTCGTGAGGAAGTGTAGGCATTACTGTGACTGGTTATAGAAATAATATAGGTCACATACCTACCTTCTTTCCCAAGTCTCGTGGGGGCGTGAAGGCATCCCTGTGACTGGTTATAGAAATAATTTAGGATACATAACTACCCCCTTTCCCAAGTCTCGTGGGGGAGTGTAGGCATTACTGTGACTGGTTATAGAGATAATGTAGGTCACGTACCCACTCCCTTTCCCAAGTCTTGTGGGGGCGTGTAGGAATTACTGTGACTGGTTAGAGAAATAATGTAGGTCACATACCTACTTCCTTTCCCAAGTCTCGTGGGGGCGTGTAGGCATACCGGCGACTGGTTACAGAAATAATTTAGGTTACATAACTAGCCCCTTTCCAAAGTCTCGTAGGGGAGTGTGGGCATTACTGTGACTGGTTATAGAAATAATATAGGTCACATACCTACCTTCTTTCCCAAGTCTCGTGGGGGCTGGAAGGCATCACTGTGACTGGTTATAGAAATTATTTAGGATCCATAACTACCCCCTTTCCCAAGTCTCGTGGGGGAGTGTAGGCATTACTGTGACTGGTTATAGAGATAATGTAGGTCACATACGTACCCCCTTGCCAAAGTCTCGTGGGAGCGTGAAGGAAAACATGTGACTGGTTATATAAATGAAGAAGGTCACGTACCCACTCCCTTTCCCAAGTCTTGTGGGAGCGTGTAGGAATTACTGTGACTGGTTAGAGAAATAATGCAGGTCACATACCTACTTCCTTTCCCAAGTCGTGTGAGGGCGTGTAGGCATACCGGTGACTGGTTATAGAAATAATTTAGGATACATAACTACCCCCTTGCCAAAGTCTCGTGGGGGCGTGAAGGAAAACATGTGACTGGTTATAGAAATAATGTAGGTCACGAACCAACTCCATTTCCTAAGTCTCGTGGGGGCGTGTAGGCCTTACTGTGACTGATTATAGAAATAATTTGGATCACATACCTACCTTCTTTCCTAAGTCTCGTGGGGTCGGGAAGGCATCCCTGTGACTGGTTATAGAAATAATTTAGGATACATAACTACCCCCTTTTCCAAGTCTCGTGGGGGAGTGTAGGCATTACTGTGACTGGTTATAGAGATAATGTAGGTCACATACGTACCCCCTTGCCAAAGTCTCGTGGGAGCGTGAAGGAAAACATGTGACTGGTTATATAAATGATGTAGGTCACGTACCGACTTCCTTTCCCAAGTCTTGTGGGGGCGTGTAGGAATTACTGTGACTGGTTAGAGAAATAATGTAGGTCACATACCTACTTCCTTTCCCAAGTCTCGTGGGGGGCGTGTAGACATACCGGTGACTGGTTATAGAAATAATTTAGGATACATAACTACGCCCTTTCCCAAGTCTCGTGGAGGGGTGTAGGCATTACTGTGACTGGTTACAGAAATAATGTAGGTCACTTCCCTACCTTCTTTCCCAAGTCTCGTTGGGGCGGGAAGGCATCCCTGTGACTGGTTATAGAAATAATGCAGGTCACATACCTACACCCGTTTTGAAAGTCTCGTGGGGGCGTGAAGGAAAACATGTGACTGGTTATAGAAATAATGTAGGTCCCGTGCCTCCTCCCTTTCCCAAGTCTCGTGGGAGCGTGTAGGAATTACTGTGACTGGTGAGAGAAATAATGTAGGTCACATACCTTCTTCCTTTCCCAAGTCTCGTGGGGGCGTGTAGGCATTACTGTGGCTGGTTATAGAAATAATATAGGTCACACACCTACCTTCTTTTCCAAGTCGCATGGAGGCGGGAAGGCATCCCTGTGACTGGTTATAGAAATAATTTAGGATACATAACTACCCCCTTTCCCAAGTCTCATGGGGGAGTGTAGGCATTACTGTGACTGGATATAGAGATAATGTAGGTCACATACCTACCTTCTTTCCCAAGTCTCTTAGGGGCGGGAAGGTTTCCTGTGACTGGTTATAGAAATAATGTAGGTCACATACCTACTTCCTTTCCCAAGTCTCGTGGGGGCGTGTAGGCATAC
>WSXT02064067.1:0-12544 GCA_011762715.2 Neuroterus valhalla
CCTGATAGAGATGTAACTCGGTGCCCGGTCTCTGGCTTACTAATTGAAACGACTCGTTGCGCACACAAACACAAATCGCTCTTCATTAGATATATTTATATATATATCAGAAACTTAAATCACAAATGCTTGGGCTCTCTTTACTTATTCTAAACACAAAATAAAACTACGAAATGAAGAACTTGGACAAAATTAAGGTCATAAATATTAAAGTTAACATTGATGAATTTATTGAACCCATGAAATTAAGCTTGTCTTATTTATTTTGCATGAAAATCTCTGCTTATATGCAATGGTAATTTCACTCAGAAAATCAATCGTTTGCATGAAAAATTAACCAAAAAATTGTATAAATTGTTGGTGAGTATGCATAAAACATTTGACAATTAGATCAAATTTGCTAGTTTAAATATAAAATTTTGATCCGAATAAAATTATAAACTTCAATTTCTAAAATTCCATGGAATACGTATTTCAAAATTTCGAACATTGAAAATAAAAAAAATGGAAAATGAACGAACAGGATGATGATAATTATCTTATATAAAAAGATACGTTCAATCATACACGTGCATCTCCACACAATGCTAAATATATTTTTCCGAAAAAATATTTTCTCAAACTTACATGGGAAAGAACCGGGAATTATTTGCCGGAAAAATAGATTTTGGAAAGTGTGAATAATGGAACGGGGCCCACGAAAGGCTAACGCTGTCAGGGGTTCGATACAGATCAGGCTCGCATTTGTGACGTCATGCACTATTCAGGGTATAATACAGATCAGTGCCCGTGTTTTATGTAATGCAGGTAACACACCCTCTATACTCCAATGACCATGGCGTAAATTCGCAATATCTTTTGTCAAAAGTAGCCCACATAGTAGGCTACTCGTACCCATAGTGCCATGGTAAAGTAAACAGTGTTCAGATTCTACCAGCAACAAAATTTACTCCCAAGTTTTTGCTGTAAAGGTTCAGGCTGGCGAAAGACGGGTTCAGATTTTACCGCTGAACGCTTGCATATTTTGGTCTAAGTTTTTGCGCACGTATCCTAAATAATTACATCTTCGAAATATCAGACGAATGAATTTTATTTGGCTGATTCAATTTTTGTATGCAATAAGGAGAAATTGACTGAAAGGTTGATGAAAATCGGGTAATATTTGTGGTGATAAAAGGAATCTTACAGTACATGCAACAGTACAACTTTTAACTGAGATTTTTACGGTGTTCTCCCAATTTCCTCATCATAATCTGATATAGGTCATGCAGTCCATTTCAATCATTTGGTGAAATGAGGATTTCAATTCCGGAATTTCTGTAACCAGAAAAATTAATTAAAAAAAAAAATTACTGTTCCATTTTCAACCGAAAAACGAAATTTCTGTGGATAAGATGAAATTTCAAACACAAAAAAAAAGATATTCAGGAGGAAGAATTGAATTCTCCATTCAAAAAAATGACTTCCCAAAAAACTGAATTAGAAGTTAGAAAAATGAATTTCTAAATAACAGAAATATTAATCAAATGGAAAGATTTGTAATAAAATCCCATCTTTGGCAGGTCTCGAGTTATTTTCATTTGAAAAACACCTATTTTCGTTATTTTCAACGAAAAATTGTAACTTTCCAAAATACATTTCCTTAATCGTATAAACTAAGGATAACAGTTTTCCTTGAAGATGTGAAACTGTACTCAGTTTTCAGTTATTTCAACAAGAAAATAAAGAATGTTGTACGTCTGTGTTTTATAAGAATGAAAGTTATCACATTTCAAAGTTGCCGAATTTTGAGTTTTTCAGAGGATAAACGCAAGGTATAACATGGAATGATCTGATTTCTGGAATAACGAACATTTTTGAAACGAAAAACTGAGAAAGGATATGGAAATAGTGGAACTATTTTTCCCCAGCGAGAAATCACTGTCCTACTCCTTCTAGTACCCGGATTGTGACCTTTGATATTCAACCATTTTTGCCTTTTTTCGAAACAACCAAAATTTAATTCTTAAATCATTTTATTTCCTAATAAGCAGGAGTTTTTAGGAGCAAAATTTGTGATGAATACTTGTTAAGTTCTTATTGACCGCCTCAAATCTCAAGGCTAATTCTTAAAGCCGGTTTTCTGTTAAAAGTTTCAAAAGTCACATTAGCAGGAACCAACCATTTCCATTTCATTGCAGAACATAATCTCCATCAGGATGGAAACGAAGAAAATTCTTAAAGCATAAAACCAATCACTTTTGGTTGTGAATTAGGCTGTTTTATTGGAAATTCCGTTCCTTTGGTGTAAAGTTAAACCTTAAAGAATTCAACTGCTTTGATGAAAAACTTTGATGAGGGTAGAAAATTCAACTGTTCGAATTTAAATTTTATCGTATTGTCTTAACTTCAACTGATAAAACATTGATTCATTGGATACAAAATTTGATATATTTTGGTAGAGGATTGATCTTTTTTTTGGTGCAATTTTTGTCTTTATTGATTTGATTTAACTGTTCCCGATATGAAATCGGAGTATTCTTTCGTTATCATTAAGTGTTCCCAATTGAAACTAAACTATCTGTTTAATCAGTGTTCTTTATCTGTAGCAAATGTATGTATTATGTGAAAAATTTGTCTCATTTATTGGAAATGGATCTTCTTGGTAAGAAATTATATTTTTGTATAGAGAACCCAGCAATTTTGTTTCCCCTTGTTTGAAATTTTATCTGTCAATCTGAGGATTCATCTTATTTAGCAGAAATATACTTTTTGATTAAAAATACAACTGTTCTTCTTATTATGTATCTTTTTGTTAACAAATATTTTTATTTACTAGAGGATTCGATCATTTGCAACAAAATTTACCAGTAAAAAATTTTTCTTAGTTGGAATTCAACTGTTTCTGTGAAGATTAGCTTATTTTGATTTGAAACTTTATCACTACATTATCCTTTTCACATAGAAATTTAACTCTCTCCTTTCCAATTTTTCCCTTTTCATCGAGAAATGTATTTCTCTCAGTAGGAATTGCATCATTTTGGTGGAAAATGGAACTATTTGCTTAGGAATTTATCCTCTTGATTTGAAATCTTGCAATTCTTTGGAAAATTTTGATTTTTGACCTTTACGCTGACCTAAGAGAAAAATTGTCCTCATAAAAATTAAAAACTTGTTAAAAATTTAACTCTTTTAATGAGAATTTATAATTTTCCATGTTGCGAATTCATCTACTTCAGTGGAAATGTCATCTTTTTTGTTAAACACAGAACTGTTTAGTTGAGCACTTATCTTTTGGGTTACAACGCTCTTTATTTGTTGAAAACTGTAATTATTCCGTTGAAAATTCATCTTTTCGAATGAAAATTTATCTGATTTAGTAGTTATTTCATTTTTGTTGAAAATGCTACTATTTTTTCCCAGAATGCATCTTTCCGGCTACATATACTTCTATTTCCTGGAAAACTCAATTATCTCCATGAAAATCCATTTTTCTTCCTTGGAATTAATCTATTTCGGTTTCAAAAATTATCTCTTCTAGTAGAAATCTTGTCGGTTTTGGTTGGGAAGTTCACCTCATTTGGTAGGAATTTCATTATTTGTTATTGGATCGGTGTTTTGCAAATGCAGATAACTCGAATCCTGTCGAAGATTTGATTTTGTTAGAAATCTTTACATAAATTCCAAATGTTTTGTTCAAAATTCATCCAGTTTTTTTCCAGGAAAATTCAATTCTTCCTTTAGAAAATCTTCTCTTCCCTCAAAATCCCATCTCAATTACAAGGAATCATTTTTTTTTTGTCGGGAATTCAACTGCAATTTTTTTTAGAATCAAATTTTGAGTTTGATTCCCTATTGTTAAGAAAGCATTCATTGAAGAGAAATGGCATACTCTGTATGATCCATGAACCTGAACTTTAAAATGAACGATTACTACTCATTGTTGACTCGATGCAGAAAAAGTAATAGTGAATAAAATACGACACTACATGAAAAATCATTTTTAGAATTCATCACCATTTATAATATCCAATTTAGATGGAAAGTACCTTTTTCCAATAGAAGTGAATAAAATTGCAGGATTCACCGATTCTTCATCCAGTATAAAACGAGAAGGAATACAGAACATAGAAAACGCTTTGGTTGTATGAAAATACATATAAGCGTTAAATATAAAGAAAATTCACTATAAAAGAAGTGAAGATTTCATACAAAAAGTGAACAATATCCTATTCTTTATAACGCCTGATTCTTCCACTTTTAATGAATTTGCCTTGGGATTTATAAACGTATATAATGTAGTGGAGGGTAAAAAAAATATTTTTTCCAAACTATCAGAGGAAATCAAATGAAATTAAAATATATTCTTTTTTGTGAGATATAACAAGTTTGAAAAAGATGTTATGTGTAGGAACTAGAATAAATAGAGTACAGTAGGCTAGAAAATTATTCAAAAATCTTTTTTTACTTTGCGATTTCTGCTCGTCAATTGCACAAGTTTTGTATGCATTCTTTTGTATCCCTTTTTCTCCTCGCCTTTGGAATATCCATAGCATTGGAGGTTTTCTCTCAAAATATTTTTCTTTCCGTACCTAACGGTAATAATATTTTTCTGAATGCTCTTGGATACCACAAGGCAGCCATGAAATACAACGATTTTAATCCCTTATAATTTAGCACATTTTGCTACAGGATGAATACTGGGAGGTGTAGTAAAAAATAATGTTTCGATTTTTATATCAGAATTTTATATTTTTTTCATTAATATAATACTTGAATAGAACGAATACTTAAAGATAAAGCGATGCATAACTGTGAGCAGCTCTACCAGGGGCGAATGCAGAAAAATATTGGGGGGGGGGGAGTCAAAATGAGTGAGAAAAGTACACCTTATGCACATCTTAATCGCGCTAACCTGAAATGTAGAGTGTCAAAAATGGAGGGAGCGGGGGAGGCTTGCCCTCCCCCCCCCCCCGGATCTACACCCGAGTTCGACTGTATTCTGCAATTTTCATAATTTTGGGGGGTTCTCATGCGTTGAACGGAAATGAGAGTTCAATTTCTTTGAGGTTACGTATGACAACTTCGATCGGCTTTGCTAGGAAAAGGAATCTTTTCATTTTTGTTGCATAACGAGAAATAAAAAAAAGGGCAGAAAAGGGATTTTGAGTTATTAGAACTTTTCTTTGCAAGCGATCTTACCCGTTACCAGGAAGTGCTTTTTTGTGCTTTTTATACAAAAGCTCCGAATTTGTTAATACTAATTGTGTAACGTACCTTGGAATCTTTCTATTGTCAAGTCGTCGAATTTCTACTGCTCGAATAATTTGCTCACATCCGTATTCAAGGAGGAGTTGATTTCTCTGTAAAATGAAGAATTCCATGCTGGTAAATTCTGTTGGAAAATCGTAGTTTTTTCATTTTGAGGTTAGTTCCCATTAACCTTGAATCTTGCAGGCATGCAATATGAAATATCTATACTTATTAAAAGGCTATTCCAGGAGGATCACGTTTTACAAACATCAAACACCCCACATGCTACAATTCGCAAATCAGTTCAGCAGTAAGGTCATTTGTATATCAAACCATACAAAGGCGTCAGAAATTCACAACACCGAGCAAAATATGTGTGTCTCACGGAAACGCTGCACCAGAAAAGAGTGCACATACATTTCTTATATCTCAGATATTCGCCCGTAATATCTCCGATATGTACGTTGATGATATTCGATGATATCTTAGATTTTAAATTTATACTTCTTAAATTTTGAAGACGTTCAAATCCTGTGATATTAGTCAGGAATATCTGGTATATTTAGAAAAAAGAAAAATTTTGTGCGATAATATCTAGATATTATACTTCTGAGCAGGAAATACACAGCATGGAATTTCTCGGAAGGACCTAAAGGATGGAAGGATCCAGGTTGGGTTTCGATCGATAGTAATTGGCGGCATGGCAGGTCGTAGAATGTTGTGTCTGTTGGGCAGGTGGGCAGGTGGGTGGAGGAAAGGTGTTAGGAGTGTTCACATTAGGGGAAGTCTTCTGGGATTGGTCGATGCGAAGTGAACTAAAAGGGCGATGGCGATGTAGCTAATGCTTGTGACCCGGGCAAGCAGGTCACATGAAGCAGACAGCAGGTGGGGTTGATCGTGACCAGGAGAGGTAAAAGGTGCTACCTAGTTGAGACTCGCTCTGGTATCGACCCTTGGCCAAATGGCCACGTGTTGCTCCCTGCCACCCTTACCCCTTGTCGTCGCTTTCCAACTCTGATCCTCACATCCTCAGTACACACATCTTTCGTGGTAATTTTGCCCCTTAGGCACCCGTCGCCCCCATAACACTTCTGATAATACTTTGCTTTACACGGAGGAAACTGATATCAGGAGAAAGATGCTAAAAATATTGCTATTTATGGTTATAACAAAACCTGGAGGAACTGAAAAAGTCATGGAATTTCCAAAAACACCAAGAAACCAGGAAAAGTCTTCGAATTTATAAAAAGAGCTCAAAAACATTTACTGGAATGATTATTTGATGTTTCATGAACTATTCTGATAGTTTCTATCTATGTTGCAATTAACAATTGAGGGTGTGGATGCAAAGAGGGAACATAATTGGAACTCGCAGGAAACGTATTGTCCAATACTGCACATAACAAAATTTTCTGTATAATAGAAAAAAAATACGCTATGAAATTCTGTACATGAGTACACTTTCCAATTTAAGATTTACGTGACTGACAGAGGTATGACACGATTATTATGATTATAATTCCAAATTTGACTCGGCGGGGGAAATAGGAAACTAGCGCTGATCGCCTTTCCTACACTTATCGTGTTTAAATGTTAATGGAATGTCAGAATTTCATCAATCTTTAGAAGTAAATTCACATTTCTGGAATGTGGAAGGAACATTAGCATCTGCTTTTGTAAAAATAAATTCATCACTTTCTCGTCGTGTGAAAAAAGTGATAAAAGATCTAATTAATTATAACAATATCTGGTTCTTCTTGTTACTTTCATATTTATTTTGACACCATAATAATGTATACCTAAACTTGTCAAATACGAATCATTTGTCAAAATTCAAACACAATATTTGCCGAAATGCAATCAGCGCCCTAGTTTCCCATTTTTGCCCGCTGAGTCAAGTTGGGAACCAACTGTCTAAAGGATACAATGACTGGCGTGGCATACCCCTGGTGACTGCGAAAATGTGCAGTATTGAACAATACTTAATTTCAGAAACACATTATACTGCAAAATGATGTAGATAATTCTTTTAGGCACATGCTAGACATAGTTTTCATGCGTTTACCAATTATGAATTCAGCGATCACTTGGACATAAAAGAGATGAATTTTCAACCGAATGGTCCAATTTCTGAACAAAGAAGAGTAAAATTTACTTCAAACAGTTCTATTTTTAACCAATAGTTTAATCTTCAAGATCCACTTTCTTAAAAAAAGATGTTACCCTTCAGGCAAATCGTTGAATTTTTAACCTAAAAAAGATTGATCAAAATGAGTGTTCAAGCATTTCTGGCGAGAAAGAGCGCAGCCTCATCTTATTCTTCTTAATTCTACTCATTTTTACTGTACAATTGTATCCACCTTATTTTTCTGTGTGACAACTGTTTCCTTTTTCATTCACTTCTCTTCCACCTCAACCTTTACCTCCTTTATCATCCCTTCATTATATCTCATTCGCTCCCCTAGCTTCTTACAATTCCCTCATATATTTCTCCTCATGTCCTTCCACCCCAAAAAGCATTACTACGTTCTCTTGCAAGCTTTCTTTATCCCTCATTCCTCTCATACATCCTTCCCATACATGTTCCCATGTTTCTACATCCTATTCACATATTGTGCACATCATTTTCTCCTTTTCTTCCCAATACATCGCTTCCTTTACCTCGTTTCCCAATCTAAATTTTGCTATTCTTGTCCATCTCTTTTCTCCTTACCCCTTTGTCAAACAGTTTGGTAGTCCCTCCTTTTTTATTATCTCATACAATTTATTGCATTTTGATTCCTTAATCCTTCCCCATCTTTTCAATAATTGACTTTCCATATCCTTTTCTCCAAATTCTCCGAAGTTTACTCCCTCTTTATTCCTCTTTCTTCAACCTCCTTCGAACTTAACTTCACTGATTCCCCTTCCTCTCCCTCCCTTAGATTTTCTTCAAATTTTCATGCCCTTTTCCCCGCTCCGACACCTAATTTATTCCTTTCCGTTTCCTCTCTAGCCATATATCCAGATGTCTTCCAATCCACTCCTAGATTCCTTCTCACATATCGTTCCTGTAACCTTTCCATCTCTTCCCTTTCCTTCCATCCCCTTATTCCTGCTCCATAACCTAAAACCAGCCATACCACGGTATCAAACAACCATATTCTTCTTTTCCAATCTTTCTTTAATCTTTTTTTTCCTATATCCCATACCTACTTCAACACCTCTGTCGCTCTTTTTATTCTTTCTCTTATATGTGACCTATAATTTCCATTTGCTTGCAGGGTATATGAGACCCGCAATCCCCTCTTCATCTTCTCCATCATTACTATATCATCTGCATATGCCAGTGAATGTATCTTTAATTTTCCACTCTTGAAATCTCCCCATCCTTTTCTGTTTATTACTTCTTTCAAGTCTGAGATCAAGATATTAAATAAAAGTGGGTTCAGGGGGAACCCTTGTTTTGCTCCTCTTACCAACCAGAAACTATCGGCTTATTCTACTCTGCCTTTTGTCTCGCGAAAGATTTCTGAAACTCTCTTCATCAGACCTTTCCTTTTACATTTTTTTAACATAAACCTTCTCCTTATTAATCCTCTTATTCATTATATAATTAACAACGTATACGTTGTCCATCACCCCTATTCCTTTTCTGAGCCTCGTCTGATTTGGTCTGACTATCTCTTTTTCCTCATTTTCTTTCTTTAATCTCCCCGATGGTACGGTTACATATGACTTGTACAAGGTTGTCAGTAGCGTGAATCCCTATGACCCTTAACCTTCTTGGCCTCTTTTTATATCGGTACTACTTCCCTTCTTTCCATATCTCTGGACAGCCCTCTCCTCTCCATACCTATTCGCAAATTATCCATGCTCATCCCTTTCGTTCATTCTCCCTATATTTCCATACTTCATTTGGAATTTCATCCAGACCTGGAGCTTTCCCCTCTTCCATGATTCTTTAAGCATTGATTATTTTTTGTAACTTTTTTGTAACATTGTTATGTCCTCTTCCTCGGCTTTTTTCTTTTCCTCTCTTTCACCTTTCCTCACTTTATTCTCTACCTCTCCTAGCAGACCCATGAAATACTTTTTCCACTTTACCATCTCAATATCCAAGTTTACCCTTTTCCTTCTTTTTCTCTCTTTATTCACTACTTTCCAAATCTCTTCCTCTGTCCTTCCTTTCTCCACCAATTCTTCAAACTTCCTATTTTTCTCCTCTTTTTTCTCATCACTCATCTCAGTATATTCCATCTTCTTTCTTTCATACTCAGCTCCACTACCTTTCCCTTCCTCCATCTTTTTAGTTCCTTCCTCACTTTTTTTTTCTCTTCGCATTTCTAATCCCATCCATTTCCGTTTTCTCTTCCTTCACTTCTTCATTGCTTGTTTTATATGAAAATTTTAATTTTTACATTCTTAAGCTTCACTTTCAACTGCTCTTTTCTTTCTATTAACCAATCCTCTCTTGCTCTTCTTTTCACTTTCATCTCATATCCACCCTTATATGTAGTACTCTAATCACCATCTAAGTTTAGCATTAATAGAAAGGGATCAGAATCTATGTATTCTCCCATCTCTAGTTTCTTGACCTTCTCTGTTATCTCTCTGTCTCCCCATTTCCTTCCTCCTATATATCATGTTCTTGTGATGAAATCTCCTATTAAAAGCCTAATCTCCTCTCCATTTTCTACGACCACCTCTCTTAACTACTATGATTTCACCTGCATATCTCCGTTGACATATACTCCCACTATCTTCCATCTCTCTTCCCCCTCCTTTACTTCTCCTACCAATAATCCTCCAATTTCTTCCTTTATAACTCTCCTATCCTTCTCTCATAATTCTTCCTCATCCCCATCACCATTCCCTCCATCGCTCTGATTTCCTATTCCTCCTCGATGAATTTTGAATCTGTCAACTGTAACCTCTTGGTAACCTTCCCCCAACTCTTTCCCATCCTTTTTCGTCTAGGCATGTTTCTATTATCACTACTACCCCCTTCTGTTCCAAATTTCTCATGAACTCTCTATTCTCTCTTATCCTGCTACATTCCAGTAACAAATTTTACATTCACCCCTTCCTTCCCTTCCTTCTTCTTTTTGCTTTCTCCTATTTCTCATTCCCTTTTCTTCCCTTCCTTCCTCTTCCAGTCCCCCGACACCGCACTTTTTTTTAAAACTTTTTTTTCTCATCACTCCAATTTCACCATATATCTTGTATTTTTATGTTCCTATACTCGACCCACGTTTCCTTCTCGTTCTTCTTCTACTCATCCGCTATTTTTCTTTTCATCTGTTGCATATTCCTTTGTTCCTATTTCCAGTCATCTCCTATAGTCTGATCACTTCCAAATAACATCTTTTTTCCAACATAACCTCTCTTTTATCTCCTCTACTCTTCAATTTTACCTGCGCCATTTCGCCCATCCTTTCATCATCCCTTCCCATACTCCTTCCTTCTCCTATCAGTACCTTCCCATTTATTCCATCAAGGACTTCTTGTAAACCTCCCTTTAATCTTTTTCTTTTAATCTTAAACCTTTCATAACTACTAATAATACGTAGATGGAATGTTTTGATCTACTGATCTGTGAGTTTATTTAAAAACGAGCTTTCGCTCCGCGAAGTGGAGCCTCTTCAGGGAAAATAATAAATCCTTGATCTTCTTAACATGATCACACAGATTAGAATCATGTAGTCTGAACATTCTAATTTTTTGGTTTACACCAAAATTATGAAAATAAAATATTTTATATTACTAGATGTATTACTATTCATATCTGCTTCGAAAATTTAATGTCTGAATTCTCAAAAAACTTATTGATGTAAAAGACATTTTTAAAGGTGATATTAGAATATAAAAATAAAAATCAAATAAAACTAAAAGTAAAAATAAAATTAAGTACAAATTAGGATTATATGGTCCATAAGTCCAGCGGCACTGTTGAGGGCCTCATTGTCACCCAGCTGCAAACATAATAAAGAGTGAATCCTTTTAGATCCCTCCTCTGTATCAATTTCAATTCCCTCAAGCAAAGAAACAATTTATTTTCTCAACAAGTTACCATCTGGAGATGTTGTCCTGTCATTTGAATTAAATAAGGCAGCAGTGAAAATGTTCTTACCTAAAATCTAACGCATATATTCAGTACACTTTGACGCCAAATACTGTAAAAAAAGTTTCATCCCCCTAACTGCCGGGAAAACCAATTAATTTCAACCCCTACGTATAAAAAATTGATGAAAAATCCTAAAATGTTTTTAAAGCTTCTAAGCTAAAATCTTAAACATGGATTTTTTACATTTTGATATTGAATAATTTTGAAAAAAAATATTCATCCCCCTAACTGCCGGAAAAACCAATAATTTCAACCCCTATGTATCAAAAATCGATGAAAAATCCTAAAATGTTTTCAAAGCTTCTAAGCTGAAATCTTGAAACATGGATTTTTTACATTCTGATGTTGAACAATTTTGAAAAGAATCTTCATCCCCCTAGCTACCAGAAAACCCAATTAATTTCAACCCCTACGTATCAAAAATCGATAAAAAATCCGCAAATGTTTCCAAAGCTTCTTACCTAAAATCCTAAACATTGATTTCTCACATTTTGATGTTAAATAGTTCTAAAAAAAATCTTCATCCCCCTGACCTCCAAGAAAACCAATTAATTTCAGCCCCCACGTATAAAAAATCGATGAAAAATCCTAAAATGTTTTTATATCTTCTTAGCTAAATACTTAAACATGGATTTTTTACATTTTGATATTGAATAATTTTGAAAAAAAATCTTGATCCCCCTAGCTGCCGGAAAACCCAATTATTTCAACCCCTACGTATCGAAAATCGATGAAAATTCCTAAAATGTTTTTAAAGCTTCTTAGCTAAAATCTTAAACATGGATTCTTCTAATTTAGATGTTGAATGATTCTAAAAAAAATCTTCATCCCCCTAACTGCCTGGAAAACCAATTAATTTCAACCCCTACGTATCAAAAATCGATAAAAAATCCGAAAATGTTTCCAAAGCTTCTTAGCTAAAATCCTTAACATTGATTTTTCACATTTTGATGTTGAATAATTCTAAAAAAAATCTTCATCCCCCTAACCTCCGGGATAACCAATTAATTTCAGCCCCCACGTATAAAAAATCGATGAAAAATCCAAAAATGTTTTTAAAGCTTCTTTGCTCAAAACTTAAACATGTATTTTTTACATTTTGATATTGAATAATTTTGAAAAAAAATCTTTATCTCCCTAGCTACCTGAAAAACCAAATAATTTCAACCCCTACGTATCAAAAATCGATAAAAAATCCGAAAATGT
>WSXT02064078.1:0-12543 GCA_011762715.2 Neuroterus valhalla
GGGGGGGGGTCAAATTTTACATAAATCTAATACCTTCTCGATGAGAATGTAAAAAGAGTATCCACTTAAAAGCAGATATATAATAAATTTGCATATTTCTTGAAAGCAAAATCAAAATATCAAATTTTGAGGTTAGAGCTAATTTTTCGCGAACAAACATGACACAAGCACAGTCGACTATTTCTTCTCCTTCCTATTTTTTTATTTAAACTGACAGGATAATCGTATTCAGGCATACTTTTACCCATTAAAAATAAATCCTTTTGGCCGAAAAACCTTTATGATAATCTTAATTATTGACTTTATCAAACTTACACATGTGTTTCGAGCTCTTCTGATGGCCTGTGATGTCTCACGAGGCGTTTCGCGATATGATGGCGCCACATGTTTCATTCTTAACATCGATTTTCTTAGAGGTTTTTAGGGAATTTAAAGTATTATAGAGATTTTTCGGAGATTCTGAATATTGCAACGCTTATTATATTACAATGCTTCGAAATTTCTGCAAATCTTCTGAAATCTTAGAAATTCTCCAAAATCCCTTCAAATCTTCGAAATCCAGAAAGAATTCCCCTTTATTCTTCGAAATTCGTGAAAAATACTTCGGTCTTCCTCGATATTCTTTAAAATCTTTTGAGAACTCAGGATTTTTTATAAAATGAGTCAGAATTGATTAATACACTTTAGAATCCCCAAAAGTACTTTGCAATCGGCGGAAATCGTCCTTAAGTTCCTGAGATCCCTAAGAATACGTCAAAAACATTTGACAACTCAGAAATACTTTGAAATCCTTCGAAATCCTGTAATTTGTTTTGAAATATTTCTTAATATCCTAAAACTTTCTGGAATCACTTAAAGCCTATTTGAATCTCCCTAAATCCTTTAAAATTCTTCGTTATCCGTGAGAATCATACTCAAATCCTCGGAATTCCTAAAAACCCCTGAAGATCTAGTGAATTTTTTTGAAATTTTATCCAAACCTCTTTAAAGTCTTCGGAATTCCTGAAAAACTTCTGTGACTCGTGGCGATCGTTCCCTATTCCGAAAATCCCTAAAACCCTTCGAGATCCTTCAGTATTCATTGGAATCCCATAAGAAATCTTTAAATCTGCTTGAACTCCTCCAAGTATATAAAAAAGTATATAATAAAATTGAAATAGATATTTATTAATTTTGTTAGTTTTAATCTTTAATCTTCTTTGAACCAAAAACCTGAAACTTACCAGTTGGTAGGTTCAAGCGTGAAAATCTTAAGTCAAGCTGATACAAAAAAACTTAGGTTAAGTGTAAAAACTATCTTCTTCACAATTCATATTTTTCCATGTGTAAAACCCTAAGAGCAAAGCAGGAACGCCTAATTGGCACAAAATTTCAGTGAATAAATAGAACGTCTTAAAAACGTTTTTAGACATATACATGTCAACAGACGTCTTCAGAATCTTTCAAAAAACATTCAGAGTCACGTCAAACAACGTTCCAAGAATGTCTAAGGTTCCAAAAACGTTTTCCGGGCGTGTTTTGGACATCAAACGTTTTTGAAACGTTATTTGGTCTGACTCAGAACGTTCTTTGAACATACCTAAAACTTTTGTCTCAGGGGACACCAACAGCAGTAGTCGTTTTTAGAAGGTTCAAAAAACATCCTAAGTAAGACCGCATAACGCTTCAAATGCGTCTTAAAAACTTTTTTTGAACATTAGACGTTATTGGAACGTTAGGCATTATTGGAGCATTAGTTTGCCCTGACTTGGGTCGTTTTTTGAAACGTCTAAACGTCTTAGGAATGATCTATGTACGTCCCTAAATGTTGTCCCTACTAGGTTGCAAACAGGTTGAAATTTAAAGACCCTACGGCCTACGAGAACATTATCTTCGCCAATCAAGATTTGAACCTAAGAAAAAACAGGTTCGCCTTGCAAGGTGAGATGTCCCCTATACCTTGCCTTTCTTTTCCTCTCGTCCAACTTCTCACTTATCCAGGAACTCTGGTGCGACACGTCTCTCACAGGAACATTGCTCTGTGCGTGTATGTGAGTTCATGTCCATGAGTATGATTATACGCATTTACATTGCACACATACAATGGAAACTTTACACATGGGGAAAATACATGCACACATGGAACTTTACCTGTGGGAAAGAAATGCTACACCATGGGACCCATCCAGCTGGACCGCGACACCAAAACTCATACAAGGTGTATAAAGTGACTTGACCACCGTAATTCCGATCACGCATCAGTTTTCCACATTTGCGTGTAGAAAAACAAGCAATTCAATGGCGCCAAATGAGAGGGTTCGTAAGAAGTGAATTGCTTTCACATTTTTCTAGATTTCGCATTCGGTCGCTCTTTGAATCAGTCTGTGTACGATATATGCGGGCATTATCTTCATATTTCGCGAGGCACACTTTCTTTGCCTAATATTCACAGGCTCATGAAGAACAAAACTTTTAATTGGAACATAAAAATGCTGTCAAAACTAACGTAAACGAAATCGAACCACAGTTGGTTCATTTTGAGCGATATACCTTTTTTTTAACTCCGAGAAAGAAAATTTACATGGAATTCTCAAAATGTCTTTATATTCAAGAAGTAAGTAAGCTCATTTGTATGGCCGCCGTTCTTTATATAGTATGAAACGAATTCCTCTCGATTCGATAGGATTGTTTTCGCTTGAAGAGGATCATTCTCAAATGATGAGTGTCCTTTCAAAAGGAGAGCGAAAATCCTCTCAAATGAAGAGGATATTTTTATTCAAACTTATTGAAAGTAATAAAAAATAACACAATTAATGATCTTTTCATGATACTTGATGTGTGTAGCCTCTTCAGTGTTCAATTTATGTATTGATATTTGTTGTTAAATTGAAATATCTCGAAACAGGTCTAACTCGCCTTATCAAGAGTATTTTTGTTTTGCGTTAAACATTATCGAAGCTTTTTAAAACAGATGTAGAGAAGTAAAGAAAATATTAATTTAATTTAAGTTATTCGAAATAAAGTTTACAGGGCTAAAAAGTACCCTTGAGAGCTGAGAAGGGAATACACGTCTTATACAAATATCAAAATTATTATACGTAGAGTATAGAGTGAAGTGTATAATATATACTCGTTGAACCCTGGCCAATATAAAAATGTACATTTGATGACATAAGTAAGTTGCAGTTGAATACGTAATTTCATGCAGATATGTTATGCAACGAGTTACTTAGATTTAAATTTTAATTATTTCAAGATAGCATTCCAGATAAAATCGATTTAGGATATAGACAGTTTCAAACAGAAATAATAATATTTACCGTATCACGCCTTGCGATGAAGAAAAAATAAGAAAAAAAAAAAACTAGATGCAGGCGAGGACCATAGTGTTATATCAAATGAAGGCATATCAAAAGATTTCAAAATTCCGAAAAACATGCGTCTAAATGCAAATATTGTAAATGCATTACGAATACTATTCGGCAGTTTATTCCAAAGCCGAATCCCTCTAATTACATAAGATTCTTGCATTAAGCAAGTTCTATGAGCAGGTATTGCTAGGATACGACTTCTATCGCGACGTCCATACTGACTTTGAAGGTTCGTTTCATTAAGTTAAAACAGTTCAAATAAATATAGAGGTTTTCCATCTGTTAATATCATGTACAGTATGAAATACTGTCTTCTCTTGGCAACTGCCATGAGTCCAGCTCTTTCCCTGTACTCAGAAATATAATCATATTTGGACGAGTAATAAATGAAACGGATGCAGGAATTGAGGGACCTCAAGTTTGCAATCAAGGTCATCAGAGATCCCATCATATACCAAGCACCCATATTCAAAGTGACACAGAAAAAAAAGTCTTGATTCAAGCTCAAAAGTGGGCTTGTTTCAAGGTGTAATTGAAGTTAGCCCCGAGGAAGGAGGACAGACTCATGCACTATACAGGCAGACAAGGTTCACCGAAAACAAGCTGTACTAAAAACAAGACTTTTTTTTATTCTGGAGGGAGAATGAACGCTTTAATAAGATAGATACGCATAGATGTAGGCAAAGATTCCCTACTCCTACCAAGAAGATGAAGGGTCCTAAAAGTTTTGCGTTAAATGAGTCCAGCATGCTCTTTCCAAGAGAGATTCTTTTTGTGCAGTATGCCAAGAAGCCATTTACGTACAATGGTGGGAGAAAGTCCAAAACTTTGGAATGATTATGAGACGACGATCCAACTAGCATACCATGTGTTCTTGTGGATTTAGTTTCAGACTATTAGAGACTACTCAGTTGTAGAAGTTATTTATATCTCCCTGTACCATTTGAAGCAGGTACCTTATTCTGCTAAGTGGCCCTGAGAGAGAAATTTTACTATCATCAGCACAAAAGTGCTGATCCCCTGGGGAACCCCACTGACTACATCATTTCAATCAGAGCGGATATCATAACTAATAGCCACACACTGTACTCGACCACTTAAATAAGATTTGAGCCAATTAATGGCACTGTTAGAGATTCGTAGGGTTTTCCATTTTTGAATAAAGAGGTCATGATTTACAAGCTCAAACGCTTCAGAGTCACCAAAAAATACAACAATTAAGACTGTCCTGAAACTAAGGTTGCAGGTTATGCTGTTATTATAAATTCTCAAAAAGATGCCTGTGATTGGTCAAAGACCCCAGTGTGGGGACTGTTCGAACCTAATTGGCCAATCAATTCTTGTCTGAAAAACCGTAAGAACGGAAAGCCAAATCGGATTAGTATTATACCTATTGTCCCTATTCATGTTATTAGGGTGTTTCGAGATTTCGATTGCTTCTCTATGCCTTGTTTGGAAAATATTGTTTGTTTTTGCGATGACAGTTGCTTTGACAAATGAAAAGCTATGTCCTGTTTCGATGCGATGCTCAGCTAGTGCTGATTGCGTGAAATGTTTCACCCTGACTTACTCGTAACTCTCATGTTCTTTTATACGTTGGCTCACCGCTCTCCCTGTTTCTCCAAAATAGACTTTGCCACAAGAGCAAGGAATTTTATGTACTTCTGGATCATTGAATGGTGCCTTTTTGTCTTTGAGGTTGTTTTTTGGAAGATGTCCTTTCTTCGAGGTGGTTTAAACATGGTTTGGATGCTATGTTTGTTGAGAATTCTTCTTAATTGTTCTGTGATACCTTGGACGTGAGGTAGGATGGTGGTCGCTTTCCTCTCCCTTTCTATAGTTGGTTGTGTTGACTTGTTTTTTCTAGTGTATTTCTTTATTGCTCTATCAATTTGTTTGTTCATGTAATCGTTTTGCATTAGGATTTAGGTAACGTTTTGTAATTCTTTCTGTAAGTTATCTTTATCTGTAATGGAGACAGCTCTGTGAACAAGGGAGTAAATGACCGACTGTTTTTGAGATGGTTGGTGGTGGGAGGAGGCATGTAGGCATCTGTTTGTATGAGTGTAGGTGTAGGTATTTGTCTGTAAACTTTATGTCCCAATGTGTTACCAGATCTTTTGTAAACTAGAACGTCCAAGAAAGACTATTTTCTGTTCTGTTCAATTTACATGGTGAACTATATATTAGGATGTAATTGATTGATGTAATCGGAAAACTTGCTTAGTTCATCTAGTCCATGTCTACAGATGACAAAAGTATCGGCAACGTAACCGCACCACCATGGCGTGAGCTTGGACTGGTTAAATATTTGAGTTTCTAGATGTTCTATAAGGATGTTAGCTATTACAGGTGAAATTGGAGACTCCATTGCTGCTCCTGAGGTTTGTTCGTAGAGTTGGTTATTAGAGGAGAAATAAGTATTGCTGAGACAGTGTTCTATTGAGTGTTTAAGATCAGAGGGAATTTTTGCAAAGAATTTCATGATATCGATTGCATCAGGGACTGGTAATTTCGTAAAGAGAGATACTACGTCGAAACTGACAACGATGTCCTGAGGTTGAATGAATACCTGTTGTATCTTTTTGATGACATCAGAAGAATTTTGAACTCGAGTAATAGAATTCCCTGTGAAAGGATTCAGTATCCTTTCCTTCACATTTTCAGGTCTCGCTACCATACAGCACAGAAGGTGTAAGAACAGAATTATGTATCGCAACTCTATCTTTATTTGTTATTTTTACTCCTATATTTATATCGATCAACTCTCTTAATTTGAATTACTGCGAATTCAACTAATTGAATTAGTAGTCTTATATTCGACTACTAAATTAGTCATTTCTCCGCTTTCTACTAAATGAAATGGTAAGCTACACATTACCAAAGTGAATTAGTTAGAATAACTTACTGATGTATATATATATATAGTAGTTTTACTTGCTAATTGAATAAGTCAAAATCAATTGTTCCTTAAACATAACTTAAATCACATAACCTCTTTGACTTCATCAATAATTGCAAACATTTGGTATGAATATTATGAATTGGCGATACAAAATATTGCATGAATGACAATATGATTAATGCGTTAGGTCTATAAACACATTTAAGAAAATATGTCTACTGTTTCTTAAGTGTTTCAATAAAATTTAATTAATTAAAGCCTCAATTATTGTGAAATTATTTTTGAATAACTATTTGGATTAGTAACTAGTGGAAGGCTGACTAATTCATTTAACAGATAGTGACTTGTTCATTGAGTAGTAGTATTACCAATTTATTTAGTAACGAGCTTCCATTTCATTTATTCAGTTCTTGTTACTAATCGAATTAGTAACTTTTGATTATTTCGAGGTAAACGACTTCGCACTATTTGAATTAGTCAGGAATGATTATTATCAATTTTTAAGATTTGACTAATTTAGATTAAGTGAAGGATTGCAGTTTCCATCATTCCCATCCAGAGAAATCTATTTTAACTTTCAAGAAATAAGTATATAAGCGGCGAGTGAAGAAAGGACAATCGATTTCTAACGCGATACGATTAGGAGTCATTCCATGCATCAAGCATCAAGCATGATCGTTAGACACGCAAGGATCTCGGCTAATTCGTGACGTTGATCATAGGTTGTATGTACGTAGGCTGCAGTTACTAGCACTGGGTGCAAAAACTTGTTTCGCGTGTGCTAGTAACGGCAGGTGATAAATATCACATATATGTATAACATTGCCTATATTGTCAATAGGAATGTAAGTAGGCACCTTTCCAGATCGGTTCAATGATCACTAATACGCACAGGTGTTTTTGATCTAAAACGTATGGCCTACATATTAAATTAGATTTCTAATGAATACCATAATATCGAATTCATATCATGTGAGACGCCATAAGAATAAGCAATATGAATTTGTCCTCACTGTATGAGAAATTAACTATAATAATCTTCAACTCCATGCATCCATCCATTTATTCATTCATTCATTCATTCATTTCTTCATTCAATTACTCTGTCTACACTCTTAGAAATACCTGCAGCGATTTTAGTATAGGGGTATTTAAAGCAATGGGCATATGCGTATAATTAACTTACTATGCATGTTTTATTAATTTTATTATAATTATGCCATTAGGCCAAATCCCTTTCGGAGTAGGCGTAACTCGTTTGGTTCTAATCAGTACATTTTGTTCAACTAAGTTGTACACTGCCGATAATGTTTCTACCCTTATTATTTCTCTGCATCTATCTTTCCATCAGTATTAAACAAACTCCCAAGAGATACACGAAATTATTAACTTGATCTATCCTCTTACAATTTGAGGCAATTTCGCATACTGTTTTCTAACCAATTCCGACAAATGCAATGAATGTTGCTTCATTCACGGTAAATCATCGCCTGATTCTCCTATAACAATCTTATCATCAGCAAACACAAGTCGACGCACTTTCTTTAGTTCCGAGGTCTACAACTTCTTTTTCGAAGAGAGACATTTTTGGCCATTTGTCTATGTATACATATATTAAACATCCAAGAAGACATCATGCACCCTTGCCTAACGCCTTGCTTGAAATTCCAACCATTTTCAACTATATTATCAATTCTTTAATTAAAATAAAAAAATCTCCAAACAAATACGAAAGAGTTCAATATTCGTTGTTGAAAAGTTTGCTTTTGGATCATAATTTATTTATTCTTTGGAATTCAACTACTTTTTCGAAAAATAATTTTTTTTTGTCAAAAATTCGACTACTAGGTTGGAAGTTAAACTATTTACGCGAAAATGCATTCCTTTGGCAGAAGATTCTTCTCGGTCGATGCATTTTCGACAAATATGCTGGAAATTTTATAATTCATTCTTGGCTTAAAATTAATCTCTCAATCGGAAATTAACTTTGTGTTTGAGCGCCTCGGGCTCCGCGCTCGGTTATGGATTTACCTCGCGCTACCCGCTCGGTCTTTGTACTTCCCTATACATTTGCGTATGAGGCTTTTGTAACTCAACAGCAGAATGTTGACTTCTTTAATCTGATGATTATGAATTCTCTTTGGCTAAGGATTCTCCGGCTTGAGCGGATACATTCTCATCGCGTGTCTTGTGCTGCGCACTCGATCGAAATTCGCCCGAAATCGCCCGTCAATCTTCTGTCTTAGCCTCCATCATGTTTTAAAAAACTTCATTATTTCATTTTTATAGTTATTTTTCCTGAATGAAATGAAAACCACATATCCTGTTGAAAAAAGATTGATAACACATAGGAAAATATTTTTATGTCAGGGAACCCGTGTGGGAAAATTCCCTGGCTCTGGTCTAGGCCAGACCAGACCGTCTGATTTCCAGTCTTGGCGCTGACCAGACGGTCTGGCCTGGACCTGACCAGAAGTGTAACGTTTTTACTAACTAGCCCCAGGCCAGACTATCTGGTCAGCCGCTATGTATGGGCTGGCCAGCCGCTACTCATGTGCTAGTCAGCCGAGAGTTATTGGCAATTTATTCAAATTGCTTGGCGTGAAACTTAATTTTTTCAATGAGTTGGGGAAAAAAAATGTCCACTATAAGCGTCTTCATTTGAAAAATTTTCGTTATGGATACCCTGCAATTTATTTTCCATCATTTCAAACATTCGGTAACTTTTTTCAAATATCTAAAAAAAAATTTGCTGATCGGACTTATATATTTTTTTGTTCTTGGCTGTCTGCCAGCGCCAAACCTGGGCCTGGTCAGACTGACAAGGTGATATGAAAAAAGTCTTGTTTTGATTGTGTAAATTTCTTATTTTCTATAATTTGAAACATCCGGTAGTTTTTTTAAATATCTTAAAAAAATTTGCTGATCGAACTTAGATTTTTTTTGTTCTTGGCTCGCTGACCAGCGCCAAACGTGGGCCAAACCTGGGCTAGGCCAGACTGACAAGGTGATTAGAAAAAAAGTTTTGTTTTGATAATGACAATTTCTTATCTTCCATGATTTTTAACACCCTGTAACTTTTTTGAAACGTTTGCAAAAAAATTTGCTGATCGAACTTGGATTGTTGTTTGCCCTGGGATCGCTGGTCATTGCCAAAGCTGGGCCAGGCCAGATCTTCCAGACTAGACGGTCTAGATAGCATCAGGCCTAGGCCAAGCTAGCGTCAGACCTGGGCCAGATCAGATCTTCCAGACTAGACAATCCAGACCTGGGCCAGACCTGTAACTTTTTTTCCCTTAGCTTGTGTCAATTGTCCAAAAATTCAATTTTTTGTTTTCAAAATGGTTTTCCAATAATGAAGCAAAAAACTTGCATAGTTTGACCAAAAAATGAAATTCTATTCTTTATTATCTTTTGTGCAACCGAAATTTGAATATTCGATTTTTTTAGCATATTCAAAAGTTGTAATAATCATCTTGTAGGGCTTCCAGAAAGAAACATTTCTTTCCTATAAATTTTTCTCAAATCTTGTGTTGATTGTATAAAAACTCTCATATTTGTTTGCATTTTCGAATTTTGAAAATACTACAATTTACTGATACAATTAAAATACTGACAATTTTGGTTTCATTGGAAAAATCGTACAGATAAATTATTCCTCTTATTGCTTACTACAGGAAGCCTAACTAGACATTTTTGAGTCTTGAAAAAAATGGTCTTAAAAATGTTCAGAATGCTCTATTTTTTCGAATCTTTATCCAAATGAGCTCCCTAACGAACATGAACTAACGTTTCGACACTGAAAGAGTGTATCAAAGACCAATCAAATTGATTAGTTTTTTAAAAAGGTATCGTGCGAACAGACATTCATACATATATACATACATACACACATACACATTCGTAAAAACCTATTTTTCGGGTTCGGGGGGTCTCTAACCGGGGACATTTAATGAAAAAGGGGGGTGGGGGTGGGGGTCAAATTTTACACAAATCTAATACCCTCTCTGATGAGAATGTAAATATCAACTATTCGGTTGAAAACCCATGTATTTTGTTGACTAATTCACCTTTTTTGTCAGAAACTTTTTTTTTTTGGTCGAAAAATTATTCTGTTTGTTGAGATTTTGACTTTGTGCTTGAATAATGAATTATTTATCTTGGAAATCCTTTCTTACCAAGATTCCTCATTTCAGTTGAAACTCCATATATTAAATTGTGAATTAAGAATCTTTTGTGCAGCATTTTTCCCTTTCTAGTTGAATCCAGATATTTTTGATTTTGAATTCAAACATCTTTCAGTTGAAACATGAAGTATTCCTTTTTTCTCATGGAATAATTGGACATAAATTTTTACATTCTCATTCTGAATGAAAAGGTATTGGTTTCATGCGAAAATGACTTTCACGGATTTAATAAAATTCACTGCTGGTTCTGGTTTTCTCTATCGAAATAGCTTTTTGAAAAATCAAAAATGCACATTTCCGCTCAAACTATACAAGATTCAAAAAAATGTTGAGAACCAAAATTATTAATTGTAAAAAGATCTAAAAATTTTTAGTGACCATATTTTTCATGAGATGCATAGTTTTTGTTTAAATAGTTAAAAAGTGTTACCAAAAATGAAAAATTTCATTTTTCAGCAAAACCATGCGAGATACGAAAAAAATAAAGGGTACCAAAATTGTTCACCTTAAAATGCTACAAATTTACTATTGACTATTTTACGATCATACGAATATTTTTCGTTTTAATCACGATAACGCACTTACAAAAATAAAAAAATATCATTTTCTATCCAAACAATGAGAGACAAGAAGAAATGATGAACAGAAAAATTGTTCATCTTGAAAAGGTCTTCAAGTTTCATATGAAATATTTTTCAATAAGACGTATATTTTCTGTTTTAATCGTGACAACGTGTTTTAAACATTGAAAAATTCAATTACCAGCCAGACTATGCGAGATGCGTTAAGATGGGTGGCGAGTATTTTAATGAGAATGTGTTCCTTAAGGCATGTAGATCCTTAAGTATAATTATGATAAAACAATTTTCATAAAAAACTTTTTTTTAAATCAATTATCTTCATAGAAGTAGAGGTTTTCAACAGTTTTGCAATATTTGCAACTCTGTGTATGCATTACACTGTATCCTGAATCGTTGGAAAAGCCACAATTTTTTCAAAAATCAACATATTTAATAGACAATTGATTCTTCATATTCATTAAAAATCATATTTTTCAATGGAAAATTTTTTTTTTGTTTTTCCAGATTGAGAATTGATGTATTTTGTTGAAAAGTCATATATTCTAAAGTGTAAAAAACTGTAAATTTAAATTCTAGTAAGGTATTTATCATCTTGACGGAAAACTCAAGTTTTTGCTGTGAAATTTATCGATTTGGTTCAAAATTCATGTATTTTTTCGAAGATATATCTTTTTGGTCGAGGATTCAACTATTAAGAAAAAAATTATGCTCTTTGCTTGAGTTAAGCCAGTTGGATGTCCGTTTTTTTCTGTTAGGAAAATTAGTTTTTGAAAGAAGAATTCAAGCATTCTCATATATGATTGAAAATTAATCTTTTTTTTTTTTTGACTATGTGGTTATAAATTCATCTTTCTTTATTCAAAAATTAATTTTCTCGTTCGAAATTTATGTATTTGTTTGGGGACTGTTCTATGTATTTTGTTGAAAACCTAACTTTTTAAGTAAGATTACACCAGGTAAAAATTCGATTCATTTCTATTCGAAAAGTTATGTTTAAACAAATGCAGGCAGTATATTTTTATAAGGACCTATGTTTTCCAGTTGCAAAACATATTTGGCTAAAAATTCTTCTGTTTGTTAAAAACCGTCTTTTGGTAGAAAACTATTCTCCTTTGTATCCTTGTAGGCCAAAAATTTAGGTATTTCATTAGGTATGCAATCGTTTTGTTAAAATCGAATTATTTTGTTGAGAATTGAGCTACTATGTGAATATCATATTTTTTGGTAAAAAATTCAAACCGACGGCAGTAGCTGCGTGGTAATTCTCGATTTGGGCGGGATCTCGGATATCAAGCATGAAAGGGCGTAGTTAGTGCTCGGGTGGGTGACTGTTCGGGATTCTCGCTTATTCGTGTTCTTTCACTATGTTTAAGGGGGGAGTAGGGTCTGAAAAAATGTTTTTCCATGAATTTTTTTTTGGGAATATTACAAAAGTACATTTACTCTAGTATTAGGCATATTATAAAGCAACATTTCAAGAACATTTGCTCAAATTTTGGTACAAAAATATGAAGAAATAA
>WSXT02064089.1:0-26935 GCA_011762715.2 Neuroterus valhalla
TCATTAAGAATCACAGTAAGCAGAATGAGAATCCAAATTTTTGGGTAAAGCTCTTTGAGTAGTGGGGTTTGAGTATGCAAAGCTGCTTCACGGGAGGAGATGAGATAGGCTTTGCCTTGTGTATAGTAGGCGGAAACTTTCTTGTAGTAGGAATTCAGGAGGCGGAGCTTCTTTAAGGGAGGGAGTGTGAAAGGCGTCGACTTGTGCGGGATAGGCGGAGGTTCTTCAGTGGTTGACAATAAGTAGGATGAGGATGAGATAGGCGTCGACGTCTGCGAAGTGGGGACCAGGCAGGGAATTTTATATAGTAGGGTTTCAGAAGGCGGAGCTACTTCCTAGGTTGGGACCAGATAAGCGACCACTTTTATGAGTGCGGAGTAGGCAGAAATGTTGAAGAAGTAGGGATTAGGTGGGCGGAGCTGCTTGAAGGGAGGGGATAAGATAGCGTCGACTTGTGCGAGGTAGGCGTTGGTTCTTCAGTGGTTGACAATAAGTAGGATGAGGATTAAAGAATGAGATAGGCGTTGAAATCTGCGAAGTGGGGACCAGGCAGGGAATTTTGTATAGTAGGGTTTCAGAAGGCGGAGCTTCTTCCTAGGTTGGGACCAGATGAGCGACCACTTTTATGAGTGCGGAGTAGGCAGAAATTCTGAAGTAGTAGGGATTAGGTGGGCGGAGCTGCTTCAAGGGAGAGGAAAAGATAGGCGTCGATATTTTCGGGGTGTGGAGTAGTCGGAGATGTTTAAGTGATGGGGTTTGAAATACAAAATGTAATTATATAAAAAATTTTTAATTTCCAAAAGGAATAAAATAACTAGTCAAAGAAATCTTGAAGAACGTTGCGCTAGAGATGAACCTAATTCAAAGGTCAATCGGTTTCGCTTTGCTGTCACGATCTACGTTACGTCCTGCGTACTTCGAGATATGAATTTGAATAAGGTCCTTCCGTGATTCTTTGCGTTGGAGTAAAACTGATGAAATTCCGCGAAAAGCCAAATAAAAGGGAGACATAAAGGAGGAAATTGTGTGAAAGGAGATTAAAGTACAAACGTATAAAGCTTGAAGAATAAAGAGAAAGAAAAAGGAATAGAAAAGAGGCAAGAACGTGAGTGAGGTCGTTCCACCGTTTAGCGACTGGGAACGGAATTCCGGACTTGGTCGAGATATCCACTTACCCCAAAGTCGTTTTAACTCGATATAACCTGGACTTTTCCTGCCTAGACAAAAGCGTGAAAACTAAATGAGAAAAGACCAGCATTATCTCTTTTTATTTCCTTAAACATAGCAGCTAGTTGGCGACGGGGAACTGAGCAGCGTTCAAGCGTTAATATTAATTGGCCTTTTCGAGTTAATTACTCGAGAACTGGTGTCCTTTCCTTTCGTAGCAATTTGGTTCCGAGGGTGATATTGAAGACAAGCTACTCTTGTAACTGGTTGTTAACACCCTGATATATTCAACCCAAAGTGGGTGGCTATCTCTATCCCACCTATTTCTAGAACAAGAAAACATAACGTCTGTATTTTCGCGTTTCGTTTCGCGATTACACGTCAAATAATTCTTTTAGTATCTGTGATATACTTTTCAAACAAGAAAAAAACATCTCTAATTTAACTCTATCGAAAGTGGGCCACTCTTCATTCAGAAGAATGAAGTATCATATTAAGTTTAACAGATATTTTATTAATGACGAGGGCCACGTAACTGTCTACAGGTCACCTTCCGCCAATGACTTACGCCTTGTTGAGACATTTGACGTCTCAAGGTTCGCTCGTTAGACGTGGAAGGAGCCATCACGTTACGTCCTTGTGATTGTGCGTATGCACATGGGGATTATGTTAGTGCCTTTATGTCACATCACACTTCTACGACACGAGCAGCGTAATCATTTTTCCTCTCATTCTCTCCTTAATATTTCTCCTTGATCCTCTTCGTCTCTCCTTAGGTACTTTTCTTTTTGCATAATACTCGCGGATAATAGCGATATGCATACGCGTGCATTTCCGTTTTTTCTTCTACAGGCTTGGCTTCCCACAGTTGCTCGCTCTTTTGAACTATCTTTCAATGTCTAATGAAGAATTCAAGGTAAACCGCTTATGCCGCATTTCTTAGATTTTTTCTTTGCGATGAATTTCGACGCTGCGGTTTATTCTGCGTAATTTATACTTGTAGAGAGTTCAGCTTCTAAATTTCATATACTTGTTTAAACAAGTTTCTAAAAGTTTTATGCTTTGGGAAAGGCGTGGTCAAGAGATAGGAAGGATTGAGGGCAACAGCCAAGAACAGTGAGCGTATCCAAAGGGGTGAAAAATGGGCTTTTTTTATTAGGCGTTACCAATTTGTGGTGTCAATAAGCATTGACGACGCTGATAGCAGCGTATAATAAAAGTGGGCGTTCTTAATTGGGTTGGTAAAAGAAAATAGGTGTGATCCAGGAGAGATGTGAATAAAATGATTTAAATAAGGAGTTGAGATCCCCTCGCCTGGGATATAATCACCATTGTATTATTACTGGATTCATTATTCGATTTTTTTTTATTTTCATAAGTTCACCCACTTCTAAACTTTATTTGGGACAACATTACGATGTCTGTATGAGTTTCTAGATAAACGCTTCAAGCAACCGACGTATTTTGGCACTTCGCCTGCTCAACTTGGTTGCATTCGCAATTTTGGTTTCAGAGGATTAGAAAAGGCGTGGTCAAGGTATTTCAGAGATTCGGGACGATGTACAAGGAAAGTAGGTGTGTTTTAGGGCGCGGATAGTGGGCATGACCAAGGGGGTCTTACTAATTTGGGTAGCCAATAAGTGTGATTAATGCTTTTAGGAGTTTCTAAGGAAATCATGCGTTATTGATGAGCTTCGTCAGAATTCAGGGTACATAAAAGGAGGTGTTAGATAAATGCTTAAGAAAAACTACAACGGAGGCTTCCAGAATTCATGGGCGTGGCTATACATTGGGGCGATACCAATTTGAGCGGTGAGGAAGCGTGAGTAATTCTCGTATGAGTGTCTGAGAAAATTGTCGGTTGTTGATGGGGGTGGTCACAGGAAAAAGGTGTGACCAACCAGGTTTCGCACAACCTCAGCATGTTCAAACTACATTTGTGTGAGTTTTCAAATCTACGCTGCAAGGAACAACGTATTTTGGTACTCCGACCGCTCTGAACTTGGCTGCATGAGTAATCTTTGAGTTTTGGTGTTCAATAAGGGTGTAGTAGAGGGATTTCAAGAATTTATGGCGATCATCATAATTATTGTGTGTGTTCGAGGGCGCGGATAATGGGCGTGATGAAGCAAAGTGGGTGCTACTAATTTGTGTGATCAAGAAGCTCAGGCGTTGATGATGAAAGTGTCAAAGGGAAGTAGGCGTTTTGAATGAGGGTATTTACACAGAAGGGATGTGGCCTAATAAATTGGAAGAGAAAGTATCAAAATAGGAAGTTGGAATGCATTCAAAACATTCCATGAATATGGCTATTACTTAGGCGAGGAAGTGTTTTTGGGAGCTCAGGTGATTGGTGTAATCAAATAAAGTGGGCCTTGCTGATTTGCATAGGTGACGCAAATATAAATATCTAAGAGAAGTTGGAATTGTCAATAGGGGGGGGGGGGGGGGGGGGTGGGAAGAAGGCGTGTTAAAAACGATTCTGAGAAAAGCCACCTAGCAAAGCAGTTGATCTCCCTCCTGGAATCTAATCATTTTTTTTACCAACCTAATGATGTTTGAACTTACACCTTTGTGAGTTTTCAAATTAACGCGGAAAGCAACGAGGTATTTTGGTACACCGCTTGCCCTGAACTTGGTCGTTCTCGCAATCTATGCATATCTTGTCAGTTAGAGCTCATGCTGTTCAGTTATTTACTCCATCGCACCAAGTTTTGATTCGCTTCCGCATTATCAGCACATACCCTGATTTCATGGTGACAACACAGAGCTGATGATTATCACGTGATGAATTAACTCTTGAACTTGCACAATTGCTTAAAAAGTCACGCAACCATTATTTTTAACATTCAAATTACCTGCATTGTAGGTCTTGCAAAAGAAATACTTGTACGGAGGGAACGTATTTATTTCCTCAGAAGATAGTGAGCTATTCTAGCTCTGAGTTATTGTCCCTTCAAAAATATTTATACAGACTCCTTGATCTAAAATAATGTTAGTGATATTAATGCCTATAATTTTCGTTCAATAAAACGACCCTTATCATACCAACTATCAAAGTTTCGTATTTCCTGTTTTGTAGGAATGGCATAGTAATAAGCTCCCTTAACAAGAGTCGCAACCAATGATAGTAGTAGTGAATGTGTGTAAGCATCGTTGCCCAACACCCTCTTTACCTTCCTCTTCCCTCATCACTCTTAGAACTTAGGGTAGGGGGAGGGGCGTTATTGCATGAGTCGACCAGAGTAGGTTTATCGATCGTCAAGCTCGAGTTTCCGATTTCGCCAACCTTGTCCTATCCTCCGTGTAATGAGAACGTACGGGTGGTTGATACACGTGCAAGGCATATGCTATACACTGACAATGGGTTGCACTTTGTGCAGCCACGTCGACATTAACGATTAAATACTTGCAGTGTGACCATATTACACCTGGAATGCAGTTAACCGCTTTCCTCTTGATCTTGAAGTTTCCTTTATTTGATGAAGATCCGATCTGAGGGGCCAATGGCGCAGTAAATTCTTTGCTTTCTTTCAAGTTCAATCGAGGTCATTCGAGAGGCTTCGTCAGGTCGTTGCTCCCGCTCGACAGTCGGGAACTTTTGTTTCTATAACTACAACTTTTCTCCAAACTTCTATTGCCTATTCCAGAATGCTGACGGGTCACATTAGAAGACATTTCCTCCATGGTATTGGATAAATGAAAGCCAGCAGTTGTGTAAAATCAATAGAAAGTATTTAGCAGTGCATGAAATAAGTGGAGTATGAAAGTGGCGTGTCCAGGAGGTGGAGCGATTCGAATGGCGGGGAGGAGATGGGCGGTTCTGAGAGTAGATCAGCCGGAATTGATCATTCGAATCAAGTTCATAATATAAGTACCCGGTATTAGTACATGCTATCTATTTATTCTTCTTATCACTATATCCACATTCAGAGAATGTATCATCAGGATAAGAGATGGAGATCGAGGGATACTGAATTTGTAATGTTTGAACATAGATGATAGCAGGAGAAGCAAATCCTGTAGTTTGTATACACTGACCTGTCGCAAGGCGAGAACCTCTGGTCTCCGAAACATCAGCTTTAATAAATTGAACTCAGCGGGATAAAAAGCGCTTAACATGTAGATCGTGATTCTCAACATATTGAGTAAATGATAAAGGTTTTATCGATCCTCCAAGAGTTGTCTATTACCAGTGTTTATGATCTGGTGTCTACACGAATCGGTTGCGAAATTGAAAGGTCCCATAATTAAACAAGTTACGTGTTGACTCGAGAGATCCAAATAATTTGATTGTTTGGTCTAATCATTTTTAGAAAAAATAAGAAAAGATCTGCCTCGGCCTGGATCGGAACGGGGGATACCACTCCACATGAGTGAAGCATCTAAATAATCACGTCCCCGGGTTCACAGAAGGTCGTTGCGCCTGGTGTAATTAATAAATTTTAGATGTTGAACTGGATTGTGTCGTTTGTGAATGAATCATCTATAATTTTGTTCTGAGAGGGAACATCTGAGTTGACCGACATATAGTCTTTTGAACCCTATTTTCCTTACCTTTGAATGGCGACACATTAAATCATATTACTGCCTTCAATAGATTTTTAACTTAATAACCAAAAGCAGCCTGGTTTCAAGTCTCTTTTTTTCTGTTCCATTCTCAAGTTCTCTGCATTATTTTCCTCTAAATATCACTACTTCCTCGTTTCTCTATGTCTCAATAAGTGAAGACTTTTGATTATTCACTTGTTTCGAAATCGTGCGATCTGAAGAGGAAAATGAACTGATTGAGGAAGGAAGAATAATTGGGGCTAAAAATCTGTTTCCTTCAAAATTGGAGGCAATCAGATTACCACCTTGAATTTGAAAACTTCGCGCCGTGCACTTTGGGGCCGAGAACGTCGATTAATCACTTTTATTCTATCGGACTTTTCAGCTCGAGCCGGAGGCTATCCGAAACCTTTGCTTCACTCTATCCGTATCGAATAATTTATCGGGTGCAGAAAACGCTTCGGTATTTACGTTCAGCTCGCGTGTCACGAAGTGCCACTACATCACTCGTAAATCCCTTGTAATCAAAAATTACTGGGGGTGCCTTTGGAAAAAACATCTTCCTAACTACAATCTGACTGATCTTGAAACTTTGTATCATACTATCACGAAACTATTATTCACATAATGAGTTGAAACTTCTCTTCAGTAGAACCGTCATTATTTGTCTTCTAAGTACACTAATTCATATTTGGTGGGCAGGTCTTCCAAGTTGTGTGACTAAAGTGGGAGTGGTTACCCACCTATTTCACTCCTTCCTTAACCTGATTATCAATCATCTCTCTACTCTTGTAGGCGGGGCGTACTTAGGCCCGCATAATTTATCCGCTCTTTTCACATATCCTTGCCCACTCAAGTAGGAAAAGGGATGGTTTAGAGTGATTTGGTTTGTTAATACGCTGATTTTATGACCTCTCATTCCCTCACCACCACTCGTCTTTCTACTCTAGTGGGCGGGGTTTAATTATGTCCGCCTACTTTTCCGTTTCTCTTGCAGGTTCCTATCCATTAGCGTTAAAACAGGAACGATTCTGAAGGAGTAGGGATGAAATTGCCGGGCTTTCAAGATGTGGGAGTAAAGTCTTGGAGGTTTTCTCCAATAATCTGCCCGTTTTATTTATACTTTCTCCTCATCACCACCCGTCTATTACCTTCGATAAGCAGTGCTTATCCAGACTCACCTACTTTATTCATTCTCTTCGGTGAGTCTTGCCCATTATAGTCAAAAGGAGGACGGTTATGAGATAGTGGGGGCGAAATGGACAGGAACCTAAAAATGGAGCGCGGGTGGGTCATTGTTTACAATTCACATCATATTTAAATAATAAGTTACTCCCTCTCTTATGGCATAAATTAATGCTATTATTATAGATATTAGTACAGATTCATGAGAATTGGTGTAATGAAATCCGAAGGTATGGCTCTCTGTCGCGTGAGCGAGTTCTCCACTTCATCATTCCACTTTGTGAATAGTCTACAAGCGAATTTCTCCACCTCCTTCATGTTCGCAATCTCATGTACGTTACCTGGTGGCAAAAAATGAACCTGTGAATCAGCACACTCCCAGCCCTCCTGTCACCCTATCTTTCCCCATTATTCTACAAACTTCCCACTCCTCCAGAACCCAGAGAGTGCGTCGTATCGATTACGTGATATCTCCCCTCCTGAACAACTTCCCTTATGCTCCTCGCGTCCTGTTACAATAGAAAGCTCGTCTGAGCGGATCCGATTGGACGATGGCATGCCCAATTGTAATACCGATTAATTTTTTAGTCAATTAGGTGCCTGGGAACCTGCACGTGCCCTCGCAACCTTAGCGATATGAATATTCGACTGGGATGAATTTTAACGAAAGGGATGAATTCGCGGGTTGGTTCCTTTATAGTATTTATGAAATTGGGACAAAACTTTTCCATACAAAATAGAAGGGACAGGAGCTGACATAGATTCAATTAAGTTGAGTTACGACAGAATTAGAAAATAAACATGTATAGGATTCATGAGTTATACTCAAGGATACTTCAGGGGGACTGTTGATGTAAAATAGTTTTTCTGAAACTTGTGAAATTATACACTATGTATTTGCGATGCTGGGGACAGGGTTATCCTACTCAAAGACATGAATGGGTAGGTCGCGGTTCAACGTAAAGGTACAAACAAAGTACTTGGTTTATACACATGTATACTTGGCCCAAAGGCGAAAGTAACAATATGATTGACTTCGTCGTAGCAGATGAGAGACTGATAGGGCTAGTAAGAAATACAAGAGTTATGAGGGGTCCCGAATGAGGAACGGATCACTTTCTTGTGGTTCCAAAAATGAACTTTGGTCAAGGATAGATGTGGATAAATATGCATGTCATCGTAAAGAAAACTGGAGATGCTTGTTCAAGTGTACTAAAGAATCTCAATCCTTAGGGCTTAGGAGATGAGGAAGAGACTAAAGCAGAAAGGCGAAGATACTAGTCAACGGAAGCGAGAATGAATTTAGAGCCGTAAAAATAAAAAAATAGTTAAGAAGGAAGTAGGACAAAATTCCAGGAGGCAGTTACGAAGATTAGTTAAGGAAGTACTTGTACTGAGTTGGTCGCAATCCACAATGCTGATAGTGAAATGGTATGGGATTCGTAGAAAGCTATAGAGTATAACGAATGTGACGTAAAAGAGGGTACGTTAGATAATCCCGTTCAGAGTAGGAATCGAGAGTGCTGATGGTTAAATGTTATGGGATTTGGACAAATCTATGGAGAATAACAAGCGTGATACGGGAGAGGATACTTTAGACGATCCCGTTGTCGATGTCAAGAGAGGAATCAATAGCAACGATATTAATATCTGTAATTGCAAAACTGAAGAATGGCAAGGCTGCTGATGTGGATGGCATCATCGTTCCATTGTTTCAGAGTCGTAGCAGATATCTGCTGTTCCAATTTCGGCGATATTATATCCTTAATTTGGAACTAAAGAATAGTAAAGCTGCTTATGCAAGTGGCATAACTTCTGTAATGCTTAGAGCCAGTAGCAGATATTTATTTCTTTGCTGTGGACATCATGTCCATAATGAGAAAATTGAGGAATGATAAGCCTACTGGTATGGATGGCATCACCGCTGAAGTGCTCAAGAGCGGTTGTGGATAATCGTCTGTTTGATAACGACGATATCATATCCGTTATTTAGAATCTGAAGAATTGCAAGGCTGCTGATGTGGATGGCATAAGTGTTCAATTTATTCAGAGCCTTAGCAGATATCCGTTGTTCAAATTTCGGCGATATTATATCCGTAATTCAAAACTAAAGAATAGTGAAACTGCTGATGCGGATGGTGTATCTTCTGTGATGTTTAGGACCTGTAGCGGATATTTATTTCTTTGCTTTCGACAATATTATTTCCATAATGAGAGAACTGAGGAATGATAAGCCTACTGGTGTGAATTGCATCACCGCTGATGTGCTGAAGAGCGGTTTTGGATAATCGTCTATTTGATAACGACAATACTATATCCGTAATTGAGAAACTTAAGAATCGCAAGGCTGCTGATGTGGATGGCATCATCATTCAATTGTTTCAGAGCTGAAGCAGATATCTGTTGTTCAAATTTCGGTAATATTATATCCGTAATTCGAAACTGAAGAATAGTGAGACTGCTGATGCGGATGGCATATCTTCTGTAATGTTTAGGGCCTGTGGCGGATATTTATTTCCTTGCTGTCGATAACATTATGTCCATAATGAGAAAACAGGAATGATAAGCCTACTGGTGTGGATTGCATCACTGCTGAAGTGCTCCAAAGCGGTTGTGAATAATGATCTGTTTGATAACGACGATATTATTTCTGTAATTGAGAAACTTAAGAATCGCAAGGCTGCTGATGTTGATGGCATCATCATTCAATTGTTTCAGAGCTGAAGCAGATATCTGTTGTTCAAATATCGGCGATATTATGTCCTCAATTCAGAACTGATGAATGGTGAGGCTGCTGATGTCGATGGCATCACTTCTGGAATGCTTAGAGCCGGTACCGGATATTTATTTCTATGCTGTCGACAACATCATGTCAATAATCAGAAAACTGAGGAATGAGAAGCCTACTGGTGTGGATTCCATCATTGCTGAAGTGCTCAAGAGCGGTTGTGTATAATCGTCTGTTTGATAACGACGATATTATATCCGTAATTTAGAAACTGAAGAATGTTAAGCCTCCTTATGTTGTTGATAATTAAGCATAAACTTTCTAAAGCATGCATGTGTGAGCGTAGGCTGTTAGGCAAGTAGGCCACACGTGTTTGTACCAAAGCCGCAATGGGACACGCTTTTTTCCTCTTGGAGGGCTTCCACATTCTCCCTTTCTTTCCTTTTTCCTCTTCATCGCTGATTTCACAAAACCGGTTTTCCACACTCGCCATATCATTCCTCCTCATGTAGAAGCATCAACGCATATATCTCTCCTCAAATCTACGAAACGCACTGGATGACTTGCATTAAGTCGAGCCGCATCCAAAGAAAGAGTAAAAAAGTCTCTCTCCAATTAGGGATTCTTAATTTTGGAAGTAAAGCTGCAGAACTCAGCTGCCTGAAAATATCACGACTGAGCGAACTTAGTTTGAAACTTCACATTTTGTTTTTCGAAGAAAATCCCAGACAATTTTCTTATTTTCCCCTCAATTTGGAAAGAATTTTCTTATAATCGCGAAATATCATGTTTTGCTGAGAGAACTCATAGAAGTGAGGAATGCGAAATATTTGAACTGGCATGTTTCCAATTATGTCATCGTGGCTCGATCAGTTAGGAGGGTTCATGGTTAGCCGGATGTTTGCAGAACTTGAATTTAAACGCAGCAAGTCGTCCGTCTCAAAATGTTACAGGATCATGGAGAAATAGATGGCAAACTAGCCAGGCGCTATCGTAACGATGATGATACAGGGGCCAGTAAAATAATGGGTATTTGTAAGGAGGGAATTCTGGCGCTATAATGGCTCTGTACGGGTGCTCATAGGGTGCTACTTTGGCTCTAGAAAGGCGTTTGAATGGCGAAAATAAGGTCCCAGAAAGGTGCTAGTATGACCCAGATGAGGCGCTAGTATGGCGCGTGTGAGGTTCTAGAAAGGCGCTAGTTTTGTGCAAATAACTTTCAGAAAGGCAAACAATTCGTGTCAGATGAAAATTTGGAGTTCATGTTTTGGACATTACTTTTGCTCGTTTTTTCGTCTATACACGTGACTAACAAAGTAGATACTCTTGCTCGTCTGTCAGCGACAAGTGTCAGGTATTCAACGGGTGGATCTAATGAATATTCACAGCCCGCTTCACGGCGGAAGTCCTCATTTGAATTTATACCTATAGATAGAGGATTATATTATGGCATCGTTTCACGTTTCGCTCAAATTTTATTGTGATTCAGTATACGCCATTCACAGATAAATGAAGAAATTTATGTGAATTGATATTTTCACATTGTTCTCTCTAAATTTAAAACATATATTTTAATTTAGAACTCGAATGAAAATTCTGCATGTTATGCTGAGTGTCCCCTTTTTGAATGATGTTTTTGGATGAGTATGGTTGGTTCTAATCCCGAATACCTACCATACCGACATCGAGATCGTTCCGCAGCCTCAGTGGTTTGTGTCCGTACTATGTTTCTAGTACATTTTGATTGACATTATTAAATTATATTCTGCAATTTTTTTAACGTTATGAAAGTTATATATTTTGATTTGTCTTTGTATTCAGAGCTGCGTGATTTATCCTTCAAAAATAAAAACATTTTAGAAGCTTAGCACGGACAAGAACCATTACAGGTGCGGAACGTTCTCGATGTCGGTAAGATGTCGGTAACAGGAATCTTGAATTAGAAATGGCCTTACTCATCTACTGATTTAAAAAGTTTTATTCCTCTTCTTCAAATGACAAGTACATTACTCATAATTTATTGAAGATAAATCTTTAAGGGTCTTATTAAAATGTAAAAGTTGACTCAGTTACGTGGCGAACAGCAAAGCTCTCGTAAAAGTTTGCACCTTTAATTACATGCTATTCCAAAGCTGTGTCTATAAACATGCTCCTGCTTCAAGTCCATCGATTACTTGCTTGCAAAAAAAAAAATTTAATAGGGGATAGAGGGTGCATAACCGGTGTATCCATATTTTTACTAGCTGCCTGAATCAGATGCTGGCATTCAAATCATGAAAGCATGCATAGAACTTCCCTGTCTCTCCAGTCAAATCTGATCCTCATGGATTTTATGAACAGATTTAGTTTCAGAAGATTCCGTTCTACATTTGTATTTATATTTGTATTTGATCATTCCATGAGAAAAGAAAATTGCAAAATACCTGCATTTTCCATTTAGAAATATTTTCTTCTTCCTCTCTCGGGATTGTCAAGAAACTTTTTTTTTTCTTCTGGAAAGCACAGAAGACGAAGAAAAACGCTAGCTCGCTTTGGCCGGAATATCTAAGATTCAAAAGCCTCGTAACCTTCTGCCTTTATTCTAGCATGTATGTACTAAAGTTATGAGCTCAAGCGTAAAAAATATATACCACGCTCTTTACAACATCATTGAGTTGACTGAAATGGAATATGTTCAAGTTTTTTCATGTGACCATCAAAAAGAAATCCCTATAAAATTGTTTTCCTCCTTCAGAACTATTTTGAATTCTAATGGATAATTACCTTCTAACGTCTGCTCAGCGTCTTGTTGGATTCAAGATAGTTAACTAGACAAAACTGGTTAGCGCCACTCGAAAGCCTAACTAGAGCCTGACATGAATATATTAGCGCAGTATCAACGCCCTAATATAGCTCGAATAGAAACCTTTTAGAGTCTAATCAGCGTCCTTCTATAGCTTATTTATATAAGGCCTATAAACTCACTAGTGTATTACTAGCGCCCTTTCAGAACCTAACCAGAACCTGACTTTAAATATTTCAGCGTCTGTTCAGCGCCCTACTAGAGCTGGACTAGAAACCTACTTGCATTAAAATCAGCATCCTGTTAGAGCCTAACTGAAGCCTGCCTTGAAATCTATTAGGGCTCATTAGCGCCCCCTCAGAACCTGCAAAGAAACGTCTTAGCGTCTAATTAGCGCTCATCTAGAGCAGAGATAGAATCCGACTAAAAATCTATCAACCCCTGATCAGCACCCTAATAGAGACTGGAAAGAAACCTACTAGCGTCTAATGAGCGCCCTTTTAGAATCCAACTGGAACCTGGCTAGGAATTATGTAGCGCCCAACTTTGTTTTGACCAGAAATCTACTAGCGCCTTGTCAGCATCCCGATAGAGCTTGAGAAGGAAGCTATTCATCTTTATTCAGTGCCACGTTAGATCCTTATTGGAACTTGATTAAAAATCTGCCAGCGCCTGATCAGCGCCTCACGGGAGTTCAAATAGAAACCTATTAGCGTTCAATCAGCGCCCTTTAAGAGCCTTACTGGAGCCTTACTAGAGCCTTACTAGAAATCTTTTGGCGTATAATTCGCGTCCTACTAGAGCTCAAGTGCAAACCTACGAACTTTCAGTCAGCGCCCTTCTTGACCTTGAGTGGAAACCTACTAGCGTTCAATCAGCGTCCTTTAAGAGTCTTACTGGAGCCTTGCTAGAAATCTGTTGGCGCCCAATTAGCGTCCTACTGAAGCTCAAGTGCAAATCTACTAGCTGTTAGTCAGCGCTCTACTAGAGCGCTGGTCTAGCAATCAATGAGCGCCCTTCTTGAGCCTTTCTTCATTTCACCCTATCAAGATGAAATCTGTACAAAATGGTTTTTCTTTTTCAGGAATATTTTGACTCGTGTGCCAATCAAATATGAATTATTCTGAAGCATTGAAGTCGCCCTTAGAAGTAAGTACAAGGTTTGCGTGGATCAAAGAGAAGGCTTTCATCTTCTTCCCCCCATTCTTCGAAACAACCCTCAACTTGTTAATTCTCTTGCTTCTACTTCCACCCGCTTCAGGTACCCATGGTGCTTGACGTTTCCGAAGCCCTCGAAAGCAGTGATTGTTGGCGAAAAACGTGTACTCTCAGCCTTCACGAGATTCAACTCACTTTTTTCCTGCGACAAAAGATGGATGAAACACTTTCTCCTCTTGCTTCCTTCTTTCTTCATTCAGGTTCTTTTTTAACGAAACCGATAAGCAATTTTCTTGAGCCTAACTGAAGCCTGACTAGAAATCTAATTAGGGGCCTAATTGGCGCCCTTCTAGAACACGACTAAAAATCTGCTGGAGCCTAATTAGCACCCTGACATATCTTGACTAGAATTCTAGTAGCATCTTATCAGCACGATTCTAGAGCCTAACTGGAGCCTGACTAGAAATCTGATAGCGTCTAATCAGCGCCCTTCCATAGCCTGACTGCATACTGAAAAGTAAGATACCAGCGCCTCATCAGAGCTTTCTTACAAACCAACCAGCGTTTCATTAGCGTCCTATTTGAGCTGGACTGGAGACCTGCTAAGGCCTTATCAGCGTCTTGCAAGAGCTTACCTGGAATCGGACTAGAAATAAAGTAGTGCCCCACTAGAGCTGGCCTATAAACCTACTAGCATTCATTTAGCGTCATTCGAGAACCTAATAGAATCTGACAAGAAATCTATGAGCGCCTGATCAGCGCCCCACTGGAGATTGACCAGAAACCTACTAGCGTATAATCAGCTTATTTCTTTAGCCTAATCTTACTAAAAATATATGCGTGCCGAATAAGTACTCTACCAGAGTTCGCCTGCAAAGCAACTAGCGTCAAAAAAGCTTCCTGCTTGAGACTTACTGGAGCCTGACTAGTAATTTATTAGCGCCTAATCAGCGCTCTATAAGAGCTTGAGAAGGAACCTATTGGCGTCTAATGAGCTCCCTGCTAGAGCTTAACTGGATCTCACTGGGAATCTACGAGCGTCTGATCAGCGCTACACTATAGCTTGACTATAAACCTACGAGCGTCTAATTAGCGTCCTGCTAGAGCCTAACTGAAGCCTGAGTAGAAATCGAATAGCGCCTGATCAGCGTGCTACCTAAGTTCAATTGTGGAAAAGCACTAGCGCCTGAACAGCACCCACTGAAGCTTGGCCAGAAACCTACTAGCGTGTAATCAGTCTTTCCCTTGAGTCTAATCTTACTGAAAATCTACGAGGGCCTAATTAGCTCGAATTGCAAAGTTCGACTGCAAAGCAACTGAGTAAAAAAAATACTGGAGCCTGAATAGAAATTTATAAGCGCCTGTTCAGTGGTCTTTCAGAGCTTGACTAGTAACCTACTGGCGTCTAATAAGCTTCTTGCTAGAGCCTGAATGCAGTTTGACTGGAAATCTACGAGCGCCCGATCAGCGCTACACTATAGCTTGACTAGAAACCTTCAAGCGTCTAATTAGCGTCCTGAGAGAGCCTACCTAAAGCCTGAGTAGAAATCAATTAGCGCCTGAGCAGCGTTCAACCAAAGCTCAACTGGAAACCTACTAGCGCCTGAATAGTGCCATTCTGGGGCTTGACTGGAACCTTAAAAGAATTATCCTGGCGCCTCATTGGCACTTCTATAGCTTGATTAGAAACCTACTAGTGCCCGGTCAGCCTCCTAGTAGAGCTTTACAAGAATTCTACTGGCGCCAATCAGCACCCTTTTAGAGCCATACTAGAGTGTGACCTAAAACCTACAAGCAACTAAACAGCGTCCCACTGGAGCTTGACTAGAAACCTACTAGGGTTTAATGAGCTTATTTTTTGGCCATAACCCTCCCTAAAATTTATTAGCGCCTGATCAGAGCTTCACCAGAGTTCAACTGCAAAACTACTAGTGTCAAAAAAGCTCCCTATTAGAGCCTAACTTGAACCTGTCTAGGAACTTATTAGCGCTCAATCAGCGCCCCACTAGAGGCTTATTAGTGTTCCACTATGAATCTACTAAAACCTGATCAGCGCCATACTAGAGCGTCACTAAAAACCAGATAGCGCCTAATCAGCGTCTTGCTTGAGCTTTATTGGGACCTGACTAGAAATCTAATAGCGCCTGATCAGCGCTTTATTAAGAATTAACTACGAACCTGCTTGTGCCTAATCAGGGTCCGCCCAGTGTTTAACTAGAACCTGACTGGAAATATACTAGTGCCTTACTAGAGCTTGTCTCGAAACCTTCTAGCGTCTTATCAGCGCCTTTATAGACTCTAAACCAAATCTGACCAGAAATCTCTATCGCCCGATCAGCTTTGTAAATGAGCTTGACTTCAAACCTTAAGTTTAACAGCAGCTCAGCTAGAAAACTAAGATTTTATCAACGCCTCATGGAGGCCTTTTTAATTCTCGACCCGTAATTTTTTTGCAACTCATCAGCTGCCTATTAGAGCCTGACTAGAAACCTTCTACTGCCTGATCAGCGCCATCATAATTCTGAATCAGAATTTTCCCAGAGCAGGATTTTCATCTCAAGGTATAGCGATTATTATTATGTGAATACAAAGGTAAATTACGTGAAACTGGTACAAACTTTAGCTCAAGAGTTTCTCTCCTCTCAGATTCTCTAACCTAATCCCTTTCTCACGACTTATCCACCTTCCGCCCTATTATCGAAGAACTGAAAGTTATCCTTCCGTCAACTTTATAAGCACCTTCATTCTGAACAGAATGGGTTAACTAGAGGACTTCGTTGCACCCTTTTTTTCTCTTCTTTGAACTTCCCATCCAGCTTACCCGAGAATAAGCGGATTCGAGGTGATTGGGAAACCGATAGTGATAAAGCTAAATGAACAGACTGGATGGGGAGCAAGTGTCAGGATAGAGGGAAGGTTTTAATTCCCATTTCTATTTTCAATTGTGAAATGACGTATTCAGGTATGAAAGGGGTTTCATACTAGAGTAGGTCATAAGAATTAAGTTGCGATTGAAGTCCATTTAGATTTGGGACTCTTATTAACTTTTGAGTTAAAGTGGATTTCATAAAACACAGGGATTGAGAAATAAGTTTAGGAGCAGTTCCATACACAACCAGGACTCGACTTTGAGTTGAAAAGGGGTTCCAACGAAGACAGGTACTTGAAAGAATGAGTTGGAAACGGGTTGTATTTACACTTTTGCAATAAAAAAGGGTTCCCTTAGGAATTGAGTTGGAAAAGGGTTACATGCAGAAATGGGATATGAGAATTGAGGTAAAAAGGGTTTCATTCATATTTGAGACTTGTAACGACCATAAATTGGAAAGGGGTTCCATCGAAGACTTGAAAAAATGAGTTGGGAACGGGTTGCATTCAAAAGTGAGACGTGCAACAACTTTGGAATGGAAAAAGGTTCTATACTCAACTAGGACTTGTGAATTGAGTTGGAAAGGGTTACATGCAACCAGGACTTAAAACTTTAGTTAAAAAGGGTTTCTGTTCACACTCGGGACTTGTGAAAATTTTTAGTCCGGAAAGGGTTCCATCAACTTCAGGAGGTTTTAAAATAAGATTAAAAAACGTTCAATGCACCATACCACTGGGTTTAAAAATTAGGTTGAAGAGGGGTTTCATCCACACGCTGACTTGTAACAACATTCAATTAGAAAGGGGTTCAACTAACAACAGGAACTCAAGGATCAAGTTGGAAATGGGTGTTATACTTCCAGGACTTAAAATATCGTTGCAAAGAGGTTCTATGCAAACACAGGACTTTCAAAAACTTCAAACTGGGAATGGGGTTTAATCAGCGCTAGTACTTAGAGAAAAAGTTGGAAGGGGGTTCCTTTTACACACAGAATTATCAATAACTTTGATTTCGAAAGAGGTTCCATAAACAACAGTTACTGGAAAAAGGAGTTGGAATGAGGTTTCATCAACAATAGGTCCTTAGAAAAAAAAGGTGGAAGGGGGTTCCTTTGACACTCGGGACCATCAACAACTTTGAGTCGAAAAGAGTTTCCATAAACAACAGGTACTTGTAAAATGAGTTGGTAAGGGGTTCCATCCACAATAAGTCCTTAGAGAAAAGTTGGAAGAGGGTTCCTTTCACACTCGGGACTATCAACAACATTGAGTTGGCAAAAGGTTCCATTAACAACAGGTACTTGAAAAACGAGTTGTAAAGGGGTTCCTTTAACAATATGTCCTTAGAAAAAAAGTTGGAAGGGGGTTCCTTCGACACTAGAGACCACAACAACTTTGAGTCGAAGAGAGGTTCCATAAACAACAGGTACTTATAAAATGAGTTGGGAAGGGCTTCCATCCACAATAAGTCCTTAGAGAAAAAGTTGGAAGGGGGCTCTTTTCAAACTCGGGACTATCGAAAACTTTGAGTTGGAAAGAGGTTCCATAAACAACAGATACTTGAAAAATGAGTTGTAGAGGGGTTGCTTCAACAATATGTCCTTAGAAAAAAGTTGGAAGGGGGTTCCTTTGACACTCGGGGCCATCAACGACTTTGAGCCGGAAAGAGGTTCCATAAACAACAGGTACTTATAAAATGAGTTGGAAAGGGGTTCCATCAACAATAGGTCCTTAGAGAAAAAGTTGGAAGGGGGTTCTTTCCAAACTCGGGACTATCAAAAACTTTGAGTTGGAAAGAGGTTCCATAAACAGGGGTTCCATCAACAATGGGTCCTGAGAGGAAAAGTTGGGAGTTCCTCTGACACTCCGTACCATCAACAACTCAGAGTGGAAAAGAGGTTCCATGAACAACAGGAACTCGAGAATCAAGTTGGAAATGGGTGTTTCCACTTCCAGGACTTGAAAAATCGTTGCAAAAAGGTTCTTCTAAAACACAGGACTTGTAAAAACTTCAACTGGGAATGGGGTTTTATCAACACTAGGTATTTAGAGAAAAGGTTGAAAGGGGGTTCCTTTCACACTTGGGATCATCAACAACTTTGAGTTGAAAAGAGGTTTCATAAACAACAGGTACTTGGAAAATGAGTTGGAATGGGGTTCCCTCAACAACAGTTCCTTAGAGAAAAAGTTGGAAGGGGGTTCTTCAAATACTCGGGTTGAGAGGAGGTTCCATAAACAACAAGTACTTGAAAAATGAGTAAGAAAGGTTATAGAGGGGAGGTTTCAATTCCCATTTCTGGTTTCAATTGTGAAATGACGTATTCCAATACTTCAAATTTGTCCCAAGGAAATATTTTTCGATGCCTTATCTTATTTCCAAATGCTTCCTTTTTCCGATTCTCAAGATCACCGAACCATTCTTGTAATGAGTAATAATTAATTCAAATGATTCTATCCTCACATCCTCTCCTTCTTTATGTCTCTATCCAAATTATTGTTTGACGCTTCGGTTCTTTTTTCTTCTTCCTTCCAGAATTATAAGCAAATAGAGAGGACGAAAATATTTTGATCCTTCGTTGGGGTTTATCCAACCGTTAAAACCGGCTTTTAGTTCTCTTTTATTGTTTCTCGCTTTTATGACATTTTTTAGGTGTCCCACCTCTTCCTATTTCTCACCCTCTGTGAAGAAAATTATCCTTCCCCTTTGGTCGGGAAAACGAGAAGGTCCGTAATCGAGTTGCTGTCCGTCTAGCAAAGCGAGGTTGAAAAAATGCTTACCCTTTCGTTCCTCGTTTCAAACAAAGCCCGTCGCTGTAAATAAGAACGATCCACTGGGCAGGAAGCGAGGGAAAAATAGTTTCTTGTTTCTACCTTATGATTTAGGCGGTAAAGAATTGTTTCAGTAAATAAGGAAATGTATAAAGAGATATTGCAGATTCATTTTATCTCGGAATAGCTTCTTTCTCCAAATTACTACAGGAAAAGTAATTCATTCACTCTAATTTGAAAAATAATTATATACATTAATTCAAATGCTGAATTGTCTCGTGTACGATCTAATGATTTGCAGAAGACGGCTCTCCTATCACACTGTGTAAGGCGAAATGATGGAATTTTTTGTTCAATTCTCTATCATTTCGCATACGAGAATCAAGATGTAAAATAATCCTGTACAGGGTCGCCGTATCGCCTCAGAGATTAGCGTGCATAGATTAGAGCCGATTACATTGTTCTCAGGACTGAGCAAGTCCTCTGAGTACATTCTCCGAGGCATCGTTCCCACAAGAAAACACCCACCGACCCACCGCTGTGACCAAGCTCAAGTTTAGGAATGGTTCTATTCTGGAATTTAGCCAAGCGGTTAGCCCAACTCACACCAAGAGAACAGACGTTCTACAAGTTCTACCATCCCGAAGCATTATCGTTGCCTTGAACATCGAGAATGATATTGTATCTGACTATCGGTCTAAGTGATAATTACTCGAGGTAGCTGTTTACAGCTCTTTGTGTTTGTGCGGCATGACAAATAACCTCTTCTATTATGTAATTTTTCAGTCGATTTTGGGAGTATGTATGTGAAAAATTTCTTCTAAAACTCGTTGAATGATACTCTAGAAACTCACGATGCTGGAGAAAGGATTAGCCTACTCGAACACATGAAAGGCTGGATCGACGTTCAACGCGAAGGTACAGGCCATTTCATAGACCCGAAAAGGAACGGTAACGGGGGAAGATTGATTAGCTCATGTTTAAAAAATGGCTTCCCATTACAAATACCTACTTAAGGTATGAAATAATACATATGAGGTGTAAGTGTCAAATAACCGGACTGACTCCTTCGCCGCTTACATGAAGCTGCGAAACATATGAGGTTGGTTTTTGGAAGTTACTTGTATGAAAAAGTCATAGTCGTATTAGGAAATCAGATTCATATAATTCAAAATTATGCGGTTCAATAATAAAGGACACGTTTAAAAAAATGGAGGAGAGAGCTTGACCTGAATTTTGCACAGTCGGTAATGGGGGCATATGCAGTCAAATGTAGGTCTCCAGCCAAGAAACTGGGCACGTTAGCAACGCGTTTCGTTTGGCTCTTGACGTCCATTTTGTCCATTTTGACTCGTCTATCTATAACCGTCCGCTTTGATGAGTTTCGGTTTTCTGCAGTTTTTCACTCCCCTGGCCAGATCTTTAGGTATGTGAGTGAATGGTAGTTTAAGTGGTTGTAGAAATATAACCTCAAGTTTATTAGGATACGCCCCTTAAACCCTTGATACCCTCCTCCCTTTAACCGCCTAAGAATAGTTGATTAAAAATTAACCTCAATTCTATGGAATCTGAGCTGTAAAAATGTTTACAGATCCTTTCTGGTTTGACATGAGAGAATAATTGACACATGTTTGCAAATAGGCTTTGTTTTAATAATGGTTCATGAATCCGCGAACTTCCGGTGCCCTAGATTTGGTTCTGTTTGCCTATTGATGCAAACCCGAGCTTGGAGAGTAATTACGCTACGTGGCGAATTAATTAGCCAACGGTTGAGCGCTCGGTTAACGATACCGTCGAGCGTGACTCTTTGCGGTCACCTGCTATCGATCGACGCTTATCGATCCTATCTTATTGGGAACCTTCACAATAATTGCAAGCCCCGAATCCATGTCATGTTCAAGAATTTATAATCTCAATAATTCTCTCTTCAATAATGTTTTTCTGTGACTAGAAATAACTGACCAGGGCCCGAAATAAGGCGATAGTCTGGAAAACTAACCAGGGCCTGATTCGAGGCCCTAGTCTGAAAAACTGTCTGGGTACTCAATTGAGGCGCTAGTCTGGAGAATTGACTGTGGCCCGAACTGAGGTGCTAGCCCGGAAAATCTCTCGGGAACTGGGAGGGCAGTGACCGGGTAGTATCTAGGAAGACTGTCCTCTGCTAAAACTGGAGTGCTAGGCAATAATTCCCTCACAATTCAGTCAAGAGATTTACATTTCAATAATGCTGAGCATTGTCTTCCTTTGATTATTGCTCTCCAGTTTTCAATCAGTTTCCGAGTTTCTATAGAACCTTGAAAGATGATGTTAATTACCATTTTCTGCCGCCACAGAATCGAACATTGTCTCGACGTGGCGCTAACGAGGCTCGAGTAAGATCGCTTTGGAAGATTAATTCCTCGTCATGGAGGGTCTGGTCGCGCTATTTTGTTATTATTATCAAAGGGGAGCGTCATCTCTACTCCTCAAAGATGGTGTCTGCGAAACTGAAGGGTCAAAATATGTCCTTGCAAACAGCCACGTAAGGAGGCATCAGTGATATACTTCCTCCGCACTGACTTATTACCTATTTGGAAAGAGGTCATGATTGGGAAAATTCTGACTTCTCTTCACTAACCTCATTTTACATCCCTCACTCCCCATTCCTTACTTTCTATTCCTCACCACCCACTCCTCACTTCCTAACCCTTACTTCCCATCCCTCACTTTCAACCCTTCACTTTCTATTGTCCACTTTCCATTCCTCAATTCCCATTTCTCACTTAACATTCTTTACTCTGCATTCCTCACTTCTCATCCTTCACTACCCATTATTCACTTTCCATCCTGCACTTCCCATTCCTTACTTCCTATTACTTACTTCCCATCCCGCACTTCCAATCCCCTACTCTCCCTCACATTTATTTCCCTTTTCCTCCTTGCACCCCTTCTTGCTCTTATCATCCGTCTCATCATCTTACTCTCCCTTTCTTCACCCTATTATTCGTTCTCTTACCCTCTCCCCTCACTTACCATATCGCACTTCTCCTCACATTCTATCCCTATCCTTTCACCCTCTTATCATTACTTTATTTATTTCCGCTAACTCGCATCAGCCCTTGCCAACCCTTTCTTTCCATAGCAACCATTCGCTATTCTTCCCTATCCTTCGGGGGAACGAAAGTTCAACGGACAGAGAGAACCCTGACTGACACTATGAGGGTTCTTCCCGAGACTGTTAAACCCTAAAAAGGAAAAGATAAATCTAGTTTAGCGCTATGTGCCTGCGAAGAGGAGTTCCGTTGTCTATCTCGTTTTCAATGTTCGCATATTTTTCGTTCCATATCTCATTTACGGCCTTTTCCTTCTCCTTATATCCCCTAACTCCTCCTCTCTTTATGTCCTCTCTGATAACTCGTCCCGCACTCTCTTTACCTCATTCTCCTTAATTTGAATCACTTTACTTTATTTTCTCTCCTGTTCAATCCCCCCCCCCTCCTCCTTCATTCTCTCATCATTTTTCATCCCTATTCAATGTCCCTTGCTCTTACTTCTTCGTATAAACCCTCCTCTTCCCTCACTTCCTCTTACCACCATTTCTTCTTACTTCTCCTTATTTTTTGACAGACGGACGCGTGACCGAAATCATAAGGTTTTGCCCGGGGATACAAAAGCCTTAAAATTGAGCTTCTTCAGACAGAGGCATTGTTTAAACTTGGCGGGAAATTCAAAATATTTCTGCGAAATGCCTGGGGGCTCCCAATCCACGCATAAATAAATTTTAATTTTACATCCTGTGCGCATTGATTAATTTTTAATGATTATGAAATAAATTTCTGCAGGTGGAAGCGACTGCTCTTTTGTTCAAACCTTGTTGCATAATTTACTCGAGTAGGGACGGGGGAGCAGTATTGTAACTGCTCCCCCGTCCCTACTTCCGGGACGATGGCATCATGAAAGGCGCACCTTAACCGTCGATGTGACTCTGACCTTGTACCACTTTGTTCCTTCATGCACTTCAAGTGGTAGCATTGTGCACCGCTAAAGGTCTTGTTCCGGCCTCTTATTCCTTATTATATCGAATTATTCGTTATGATCTTCTAATTTTCGAACAAAGGCTTATAACAGTCGCTTCTTTGTATTCCAGAGGGATCTTTAAAAAAAATTTATTAAGAGATGACATTTCCGAAAATAAGAGCATCAAAGTTTGAGAGTTGACTGTTACGTCGCGGAGTTACTGATGGCGTAAATTTGTGAATATTTTTTATTAGTTAGGAATGGTCCAAGTCTCTCGAGCGGCTAAGAGACTAGGAACTGTGTGACTTGTCAAGTCTGAAGGGATGAAACCCACCTTGCTCTTCTTTGTATTTTCTTAATGATTTTATGATAAGGATTATTGAAGGAATCAAGGAATATGAGTTTGGGAGTCGTGATGCGAATTCCAGAACGACCAAAGGATCCTTGCCTGCCGAGGGTCACAGATTATGAAGAAATCAGCTGTGACGCAAATTTTTTCAAGCCTGAAGGATCCCTGCTTGCCGCGCCTCACGGATTAGGACAGGATTAGACCCAATGAGAACTCCAGAACAACTAGAGCGTCCATTCTCGCCGCGTCTGGTGGATTAGGTAAAGATCAGCCGTATACGAATTCATGAAAGCTTACGGTTCCTTGATTGTGGCGTCTTAAGGATTCGGAAAATATCAGTCATGTTGGATATTCTAGGACGGTCAAAGGATCCTTGCCGGCCGCACCTTAAGGATTTTGGAAAAATCAGTCGTGACGAAAATTCCGGTATTCTTGAAGGATCCCTGCCTGTCTTGCCTGACGGATTAAGACAAGATTAGATACAATGAGAATTCCAGAACAACTAGAGCATCCGTGCTCGCCGCGTCTAGTTGATTAGGAAAAGATCAGCCGTATAGGAAGTCTGGAAATCGTACGGATCCTTGCTTGCCGCGTCTTACGGATTTGGAAAACGTCAGCCTTGATGATACTTCCAGGACGGTCAAAGGATCTTTGCCGGCCGCACCTTGCGGGTTTTGGAAAGATCGGTCGTGACGAAAATTCCGGTATTCTTGAAGGATCCCTGCCTGTCTTGCCTGACGGATTAAGACAAGATTAGATACAATGAGAATTCCAGAACAACTAGAGCATCCGTGCTCGCCGCGTCTAGTTGATTAGGAAAAGATCAGCCGTATAGGAAGTCTGGAAATCCTACGGATCCTTGCTTGCCGCGTCTTACGGATTTGGAAAACGTCAGCCGTGATGATACTTCCAGGACGGTCAAAGGATCTTTGCCGGCCGCACCTTGCGGGTTTTGGAAAGATCAGTCATGACGAAAATTCCGGTATTCTTAAAGGATCCCTGCCTGCCGCGCCTGATGGATTAGGACAAGATCAGACCCAATGAGAATTCCAAAACAACTAGAGCGTCCATGCTCGCCGCGTCTGGTGGATAAGGTGAAGATCAGCCGTATACGGATTCATGAAAGCTTAAGGTTCCTTGCTTGCTGCGTCTTACGGATTCGGGAAATATCAGTCATGATGGAAATTCTAAGACGGTCAAAGGATCCTTGCCGGCCGCACCTTAAGGATTTTGGGAAGATCAGTCGTGATGAAAATTCCGGTATTGTTGAAGGATCCCTGCCTGACATACATTACAGACTTGGAAAGGATCAGCTGTATGAAAAATTTCGGCACGCCTGAAGGATCCTTGCTGGCCGCATCTTACAGATTCAGAAAAGGTCAGCCGTGATAGAAATTCTAGGAAAATGAAAGGATCCCTATCCGCCGTGCCATACCGATTTGGAAAAAATCATCCGTGATGGAAATACCAAAATGACTAGAGGATCCTCGCCTGCCGTGCCTGGCGGCTTTGGAAAAAATCACCGTAATGAGAATTCCGGAACGCTTGAATGATCCATGCCTGCCGCGCCTTACGGATTCGGAAAAGATCAGCCATAATAAAATTCTGGGACGCCTGAAGGATCCTCGCTCGCCGCGCCAAACGGATTGAGGAAAGATCAGCTGTCATAAAAATTCCAGTACTCCCGAATGATCCCTGCCCGCCGCGTCTTACGTATTGGGAAAAAATCAGTCGTAATAAGAATTACGAAAAGCCCGAAGGATTTGTGCCCGACGATCTTCACGGATTTGAAAAAAACGGCCTTGATAAAAATTCCGGAAGGCTCGGAGGAACGTTGCTTGCCGCGCCTTATGGATTTAGAAAAGGTCAGCCGTGATTGAAATCCAAGGATCATCAAAGGATCCCTGCCCGCCGTAGGGAGGAATTCTCCTAGAACTTTATTGACCAGTTTCTAGAAGCCCTAAATTAGTCCTGAATCATGTACTGACGGCAGTAGCTGGGTGGTGACAATCGACTCGGCGGGATCTCGAATGTCAAGCATGGACGGGCGCGGTTAGCGTTCGGGTGGGTGATCGTTCGGGATTCTAGCTCACTCATGTTTTCACTACGTTTAACTACTGTCGAGCGGTAAATTTGACGCCGAGGATAAGTGTGAGCATTCGATGATGTTGATTGTCCACATCCAAACTCGCCTGTTGGTAATGGACTGCGCTCGGTAGTTTTTGTTTTTTGCAGTGGAAGGGGGAAATATAGATATGTAAAAACCCTAAAAAGGTATACATAAAGTAGAAATCTAATCTAATCTAATGTAGTCCTGAATCATCATCATGATATAAATAATACAATATAAATTTAATCAATTTATTTTTGATACGTTCTATAGTACGTTAGTACGGGCCTGAATCAGCCCTAAATGAGCCTCAAATCATGATATAGGCCACATTTTTATATATCGATAGTGTTTTGCGAGCTTATTTTTACACTGAGTCAAGGTTGATCTTAGATTGCGCTCATTATTGGATAAATGTGGCACGTACCATTGAACTGTCGTCTCGTGAGTGTAAAACGAGGTGAATGCAATCGAGACGTTGTCAGTCATTGACGTCTGGCCGATGCATTCTCAAGATGCTTTATCGGTGAAGGTCATCGTCTGGTAAATGTAAATCGTATCGAGAGAGTATAAACAAGTTAAAATCGTGTTGAACTCGTAGCAGGGCTATATTTTGAACTGTTGGGTATGAGTCCCACCTCGAGAGTTTAGACAGCGCGAGCGCTCATAGAATATGCATGATATGCTAATGCTCATGTATCTGATCTAATTATATATAACACGCAAACCACTGCCCTCCACATCCCTTGTACATACTTCCAGTTAACACTTTTTTATGTTATTTCAGTTTAGAGAATTCTTTCCTCATTTCCCTTTCTTCTTGCAATTTTATTTGCAATTCCAATTATTCCACATTTGTGTTCGAACGACATTCTTCGTCTTTTGGTTTGCCTTCAAATTTTTTGCAGCGCGTAATCGAAAAACACGCGACACTCACTGATGCACACTGACGAAATAGACCGTCAGGTTTACTGCTCGCTGTGTTGGTTCGGTGCTACTCCAGTCTGCTGCGTTCGCATTCATAAGGCCCTTATCAAGGATTTTCTTTCATTCCAAATTGATGTCTGGGATACTTACTAGGGACTCAATGGTGCCATTTTTCTGTTCCAAACATCTTCTGGGGTAAATTTAAACAACATATAGGAAGTTTCCTGTAATGCGGCAAGTGAAGAGAGCATGGAAGTTTGAAGAGAAACTGAAGAGGGGAGAGGGAAGCAAAATCGCACAAGCGTGCTTGAAGGAGATTAGGTATAGAGAGAAGAGAGGCAATAC
>WSXT02064090.1:0-12543 GCA_011762715.2 Neuroterus valhalla
TGGGATACGAACCCAGGTCCTACAGATTTCCGGTCTGATGCTCTAACCCACTAAGCTACGGAGAGTACAAGATTCACCTTCCACAACCCCCTACAAGCCAATTTCGACGAAATTGGTATGCTTGTAAGATTTTATTCTACTAACATGAAGTAGAATGAAACGCTAGAATGAATGAAACTTGAAGCCCTACAAAAAAAACTTTTACAAAAATAAATTACAAAATAAAATGAACAAGTAAACTTCGCGTATAACTGAAATATTCCCAATTTAGGATCTTGAAAGCAAATTTGTAAAAATGAATATGTAACTTGAAGAATCAATTCCATGCAAGGGGAACAACTTCATGTTGTTTTGAGTAAGAAAACAATGCCCCAATATGTGAAACTGACGTAAAAGAATAAACTGTAACACTCACATGATAAAAAAAAGTCACAATTTGTTTAATTTCATTATAGACCTTTCAGAAAGTCAACAGAAAATCAAGAGAAAACTGATTATATGAAAGTACGAGAAGGGTATGTGCTTGGAATACATATTCAATATCAGTATTATAAAAAATCATAAAGTTTCATTTAAATTAACCTTCAAAAAATATACCAACAAACAAGCGAAGGTTACTACACTCATCTCTGCTGGTTACAGTGTAGGAACAAAATACAGTTCAAATTTAAGGCGCTTCAGCGACAACTTCTGGTTCCGCTTGTGTATGTGCTGATAGAGGGGGACTTGTCTCAACTCTCCCTTGAGGATCTTTATAAAGTGAACGAATGAATAAATAAATAGCAGATTATCTTAGTTAAATTAATAAATTCAAAAATCGACGTTTCTCAAAAAGTACTCTACCGATTATTTCCATTTTTATCTTGGAATGCTCTTGGGATGCCATATTATCATAAACCGACAAAAAATCCAATTTACCAGGAACTTTCATTTAAACTTTGTTCAGCTACACCTTGGAATATCTTTAATTCTTGGCAATCATTTGACAGAGCCTTGGAGTCGTTCTGTACGTTTTGGTCTGTGGAGCACTGCCTTTTGATGGATCAACTTTGCAATCTTTGCGAGATCGTGTACTCAGTGGTAGATTTCGTATTCCATATTTTATGAGCACAGGTTTGTTGATCAATTTCATTTTAAATAATAAGATAATTTAATAAATAATTATCCTTTTTAACTGAATATGAAAATTCCCAAATTGCAGACTGTGAGAGCCTCATTCGAAAAATGTTGGTATTGGAACCATCGAAACGATACACAATTCCCCAAATCAAAAGACATCGTTGGATGGCTGGAGCAGCCGACGGAATTTATACAGCAGCTTCTACAATACCAAGTTCACAACAAGAACCCAACGATCAAATTCTGAGGCTCATGCACAGTTTAGGAATAGATATTACTCGCACAAGAGAGGTATACAATTTTAGTAGAACCATTTTCAATATCTGAGAGCCAGACAATAATTTGGCAATTTTATTTAGCGGCCGCTCATGAAGTAAGTTTCCAATTTAAGGGGAGGGGGTACAAAAACTACGGTTGGTAACATAGTATCCTGATAAGTTTGTTCTTGAATTCTTGAGGAAACCTTGTTCTTTTCTACTGAATAATTTAATATCAGAAGGAACAGTCTAATTTTCAACTCAAAAATATGGTTAAAATGAAGTACGTATCCAACTTGAGGGCTGAGGGGAGGGGCAAAACTGCGGCTAGTAACATAGGATCGAGGGAGGGGGGCAAAACTACAATTTGCAACACATGAAAGGGGAAAAGTGGAAGTATTAATATGAATTTAGATAATTTGAGAGAGAAGTTTGTTTTTGAATTCTTAGGGGAACATTGTTAGTTGCAACTAAATGGTTAAATTTGTAACAAAAATCTACAAAATAGCTGAATTTTCAACCCAAAAATATGGTCAAAATAAAGTACGTATCTAATTTAGGGAGAGGGCAAAGGGGCAAAACCCGTAACATAAGATTGGGAGGGGGGGGCCAATTTACGATTCGCAACATGCGATAGGATGCTGCAGTTCAAAAAATAACTTAAGAAGTTTTAATAACATTTTCAAATTCCAGACTCCACCCTCTTTCCCCTATTCCCTTCTTTTCCCCTTTTGGATATAATTTTTCTTTTTCCTCCGTTTTCTTAAAATTCTCCTCATTTTCCTCTTTCTTGTTTTCTGATTTCAATGCGAGCCTAATTAATAGAACCCAATTGGATAATCCAAGTATTTTTTGTAAGAAGTTGAATTTTTACTTCTGAAAATATAATTATTTTGTTCCAAATTCGACTATTTTGTTAAAAAGTCATCTTAAGTAGACAAAAATTTGAATGTTTGGTCAAAATTTGGGATAATTTCTTGAAAAAATACTTGTTTGGTTGAAGATTCGTCTCTTAGGTTACAAATTTACCAATAATTGTGTTGAAATTAGTTTTATTTTTGGTTGGAAGTTAATGTTGTTAATCTTAAATCTAAGTACTCTATTTTTAGTTTAAATTTGTTTAAACTGAAAATGTAATCATCTCATTCTTTACCAGAAAATCTTGCTAGCCTAAATAATTAACTATTTACTACATGTTTTTTAGAACACTTTTTTGTTTGTTAAAAAATCAACTGATTGGTTGAAGAATATTCGTATTTTTGGCCTAAAAGCTTAATGATTTGGTATAAAACAAAACTATTTAATTGAAAATAGAACTTTACTGTTTATTTTCAAAATAAATCATCTTGTATATTTTGTTTACAAATTCACCTATCCAGTTTAAACCTACAATGTTCCCCTGAGATACCATAATCGTATTTTCGTTATTTTGAATAAAAATGACTTGATTGTAAAACTTCCATCTTTTTGGCTTGAAAATTCATCAATCTGTTAAAAATTGTATCTTCTTGGTTGAAAATCAACATGTTCGTAGTGTTATTTTTTTTGTTTGAAAAATACATCAATTGTGCTTGAAAATTGTCTTTTTCGGTTGAAAATTTACCTGTTTAATTCAAAATTTATCTGACTTAGCTGAAAAATATTGGATTACATTGTTAAAAATTAATTTTTCCATCCAAAAATTCTACTATTCTATTTTTCGTAATAAATTGATCATTTATAAGTTTGAAAATTTTACTATCTGATTATAAATTTATCTTTTTGGTTGAACTCCACTATATGATTGAAAAATCATCTTAATTAAAAACTTGACTCTTCCGTTGAAAATTTGAACTCATTGAGTTCAAATAGTTACAAGTTATTATTTTCCATATTTTTCATTTGAAAACTTGAATATTTTGTTTTAAATTCAATAATTGGTTGATAATTTGTCTTTTGGTGAAAATTTAATATTTTTGGTTGGAAATTCATCTTTTCAGGTCAAGAATCCCGCTATTGAATTGAAAATTTAACAATTTTTGTACAGTTTTTTTTTTTTTTTGAAAATGCAACTCCTTTGTTGAAAATTCGACTATTTGGTTAGAAATTCATCTTTGCTGGTTGAAATTCAACTCTTTTGTTGGAAACTCAAATCATTCTGTTAAAAATTTAACTATTTTGTCCGAAAATTAACTGTTTTGTTGAAGTCAATAAGTCCATCTTTCTTGGTTAAAAATTCAACCGTCTTTGGAACATATTGTCTCCCTGGCATGAAAATTTAATTATTATGTCGAAAGTTCAACTAGTTTGTTGAAAATCCGTTTCTTCTCTTTGAAAATTCCACAGTTTGGTAGGTGATTGCACTGTTTCGTTAGAAATTTTATATATTTTTTTTTTATTTTTCTTTGCGTAGAAAATTCATCTCTTTTGGCCATTTTGACTGTAAAGTTTGATATTTTAATATTTTTCATTATTCTTGATTCATTAACGAAGACATATGGGCAAATGAACTAAACTAAAATATAATTATCAGTATAGAGGGTAGAGAGAGGGTAAAAAAAAGCCCCGAAATTGGCAACGTTGTTTATGGACAGCCTCTTAAAAGAAAGCCGAAAATCTAGAAGATTCAGTATTAATTTAATATAAATATATATTAAATAATAAAATAATTTCTTTACAAAACTGAAAGAAGGATCCTTTTTCCCAAGTTATATAAAAATTAATTTATTTCACAGTCTTTGAGGAACAATAGCTACGACCATCACGCCGCAATCTACTTTTTACTTCTAGAAAGAGTGAAACAACATCGAACAAACAGTTCTCCAAGCAATAGTTGTTGGTCTTCAGTGACAAGACAGAAAGAAGATAAATATAAGTCAAGGTAGGTGGTTCTTTTCCAACGCACCTCCTGCTTCGACCCTTTTGCACATTATTTAGAATTTCATAAATAAAATTTCAACTCAAAATCCCAAATCTTGGGACTAGGAATCCATGAATTTTTTGAAACGAGGGAAAAGTAGAAACCAAAGGTAACTTTTTTCCACTCATTTTTTAAATTTCAGGAAAAAAATCTGTCCCAACCATAATGAATGTTAATAACGCGTGCAATTTCTCAAGATTAAAAGAATTTATTTCCAAAGTTCGTTAAATTTCGAAACGTTAATTTTTTTAACGCTTCCGAATGTTTCATTATTCAGTCTCGAAAGCTTAATCTATAATTGTATAACTTTTCAAACCTCAAATGTACATTCGTTTTATTCAGAACATTTCTTGTGGGTTAAAATACTGTGAATTCCAATTGAAAATCCTCAAGCCTGCACAATAATTGTGCAGGCTTTATTCCAAGTTTAACGAAATTGTAGAAGATTTTTAGTTAGAAAACCCAAAATCATTTCGAAAATTAAAATGAAGTTCAGAGCGATAACGTTCCCAAATCGAAAGATTTCACATTCAGGTAATAACAATTGGACAATATCTGGTGTTGAGGGTTGTTAATTTGAATTTGAATTTCACTTCAAAATTTTTTTGTAAATTGTTCAGCTTTTAATTCTTCGATTCGATCAATTGAAAATCAAGCCTTTTTCTCATGTCTGAAAGGGTAGATATCAGAAGACAACTTCCAATCTCATCTTCCAATCCTGCCTGCCAAGAACGATCGACCATCTCCTGATTTTTACACATTTCTTTTATTTATTGATTTATTTCTTTCCAGCGATAACTTAGTGGGACGTTGAACTTTAGTGGCGGTGCAGAAATTGAAACAATTTCCAAGACAGGTTGGATTGGAAGATCAGTGGCTCTCTCTTTCTGTTTTGGTAATTTATTGTCCTTCCTACAATATCCATCAGTTTTGTTTTGAAATCTTCTCCATTTTCATTTATCTATCTTTTCTTTTTCTTCGTCTTCTTTTCTTTGCCTAATCTGGCATCTCCATTTACCTTAATTACGCCTAATCGATAACTGAATCCTTTTTCAATGTGTTCTACTCTTCAGGCTTTATTAGTACTACTTTAATGCACTTTTAGGGTGATTTACAAATTACGTAAGACGAAATTTCAACGGAATAGTGTAATTTTTTACCACAAGGGCTGGGATTTTTAACAAAATAGATGAATTTAGAAACAAAACAGACCAATTCTTAACAAATAAAAATTGTATTTTCGACCAAGTAGCATTCTTTAATCGATGAAAAAAAATTCATGCAAAATGTTGAACTGCTTACCGAACAAAAAAATGACTTCATAAATTTTCAGTTAAACAAATGAATTTCAAACATCAACATAAATTTTGTCTACAAAAGACAAATTTTTAACCCAAAAGACGAATATCCAAATTAGGTGATGAGTCTTCAACCAAAGAAATGAATTATTATCAAATTAGTTCTATTGTCAACCAAAAGGGATGCACTTTTAACAAAATATATAAATTTTCAACGAAATACATCAATTGTCAACTAGCAAAGATGAATTTCCAACCTGAAATGAAATATCTAATTTTTCAATCAAGAAATTAATCTGCAACTAAAAAAATTATAAATTTCTAAAATTCAACCGAGTGAATGAATTTTTAACCAAAAAAATTTTGATTTGAATCCTTAAAGATTTGAATGGATCCAAGGGAGACGAATTTTCAAAAGAACAGATGAGACTCCAGCTGGAATAGATTGCTTTTCAATAAAAAGAAGAGTATGTTTCCGAAAAAAAAAAATTTTCAAGCCAAACAGTTTAATTTTCAAGCCTTCAGAATGGATTTCTAACCAAAAAGATAAATTTCCAAAAAAAGCACGAACTTGCAACCAAATAGTTCCATTTTAAACCAAAGAAACAGAAATAACAGTTGAAACCACCACTTAAAAGGAATTATTTTCAACTAACAGTTGCATTTTCGGCCAAAGATTAATTTTCTACCATAAAGACGAATTGGTAACAAAATATCTACCAAATAGGTAAATGCTCAATCAAAACCAAAGTATTTGAAATCAGCAGGAAGAATTTACAAGGAAATTGTTGAATTCAACTAAAAATGGAATAATTATATTTCAATTAAAGAATGAATTTTCGAATTTGTCTAATTTTCAACCAAAAACATAAATTCTCAACTTGATTGATAAATCTTCAACCAAGATAATGAATTATTAACAAAGTAGTCCTACCCCCAACCAAGCAATTGAATTTCTTCACAAAAAAAGAAGAAATAAATAAATTCTCAACGAAAACTGTTCACGTTGTTATTTCAAATAGAAAATATTTCAATTTTAAATCTAAACCAGTTGAATGCAACAAACAAAACGAATTTTTAACAAAATGGTTGAATTTATAAGCAAAAAACAAATTTACAACAAAACATTCAAATTTGAATACCGAATGGATTAATCTTGAACAAAAATGATGAATTCCATTAAATGAATGAATTTTTGACAAAGTATTTTAACTTCTACCAGAGCAGTTGAATTTTCAACCACAAAAGATGGATTCGCAACGAAATATGTGAACGTCGCTATTTTCACCAACAAAAATTTGAGTTTTTAAATCTCAAACAGTTGGAATCGACCAACCAGATGAATTTATAACAAAATAGTTGAATTTTCAATCAAGAAATAAAGTCCCAACAAATTAGTCCAACTTTCAACTAAGTAATTGAATCCCCAAGAAGAGAGATGAATTCTCAACGAACAATTTAATGGTTCATATTTCAATGAGTATAAACTATATTAATTCCAAATGAAGAACAGTTGAATATAACCAAAACAGGCGATTTTTTAACAAAATAGTTTAATCTATAACTTAAACCGAATAATTTTTAACCAAACAGTTGCATCTTCAACTAAAAAGATAAATTTTCATGCCAAAATAGTTGAATTTTTCAACTAAATGACGAATCATCAACAAAATAGTTGAATTTCAAACCAAAAAAATTGTTAAGTTGAGAAGAAAAAAAAAATCCAATAAAATTTCTGAACTCTCAAGTAAAAAAATATGAATTCCCAACCTGAAATGAATTATCTAATTTCTCAATCAAGAATTTAATCTACAACCAGGAAAATTATAAATTTATATAAAATAGTTGAACTTTCAACCAAAAAGATTAATTTTTAACTTAAATGACATACCTTCAACCAAAAAAAAAAGTATTTCTCAACAAAGCAGTTCTACATTCAACCGAGTGAATGAATTTTCAATCAAAAAAATTTTGATGTGAATCCTTGAAGATTTGAATGGATTCAAGGGAGACGAATTTTCAAAAGAACAGATGAGACTTCAGCTGTGATAGATTGCTTTTTGATAAAAAGAAGAGTATGTTTCCGAAAAAAAAATGAATTCCAAGCCAAACAGTTTGATTTCCAAGCCTTAAGAATGGATTTCTAACCAAAAAGATAAATTTCCAATAAAAGTACGACCTCGCAACAAAACAGTTCGATACAAAACTAAAGAAATGACCTTTGAACCAAAATGAAAAGTCTTTCACAAAAAAATTGAATTTCAAGCCAAATAGATTTATTTTCAAGCCTGAAGAATAAATTGCTTACCAACAAGACCAATTTCCAGTAAAAGCACGAATTTGCAACCAAATAGTTCATTTTCAAAACAAAGAAATGAACTTTGAACCAAAATTATAAGTCTTACACCAAAAAAATGAATTTTCAACAAAGTAGTTAAACTTCAAAAATATTAGTGAAATTTTCGAGCAAAAAAAAATTATCAACGTAAACTGCAATAGTTAGTATCTCAACGAAAAAAGATCGGAATTTTCCATCATAACAAAGTCCGATTCGACCAAAAGGAACGAAAAAAAAAAATAGTTGAAACCACCACTACACAGAAATTATTTTCAACTAACAGTTGCATTTCCGGCCAAAGATTAATTTTCTACCATAAAGACGAATTGGTAACAAAATACATCAATCGTCAACAAAATAGTTTGATTTTCCACCTGAAATACTAGTTTTCCGCCAGAAAGTCGATTTTTCTACCAAGTAGGTAAATGCTCAATCAAAACTAAAATATTTGAAATCAACAAGAGTAATTATTTACATGGAAATCTAAAAGTCAACCAAAAATGGAATAATTATAGTTTCAATTAAAGAATGAATTTACAACAAAAAGGTCCAATTTTCAATCAAAAACATGAATTTTTACTTTATTTATAAATCTTCAACCAAAATAATGAATTTTCAACAAAGTAGTCCAACTTCCAAACAACTTCTTTACAAGAAAAGAAAAGAATGATACATTTTCAACGAAAACTGGTAACGTTTTTATTTCAAATAGAAGATATTTCAAATAAAAAATATTTCAATTTTAAATCTAAAACAGTTAAATACACCAAATAAAACGAATTTTCAGCAAAACATTTAAATTTGAATACCGAATGGATTAATCTTGAAATAAAATGATCAATATTCAATTAAATTAATGAATTTTTGACAAAGTATTTTAACTCTCACCAGAAGAGTTGGATTTTCAACCAAAAAAGATGAATTCTCAACGAAAAATGTGAACGTCGCTATTTGAACCAACAGAAATTCAAGTTTTTAAATCTCAAACAGTTGAAATCGACCAACATGATAAATTTGCAACAAAATAGTTTAATTTTCATTCAATTAAAGTTCCAAGAAATTGCGCCAACTTTTAACGAACTCAACGCCAACTCAACGAATAATTGAATGGTTCATATTTCAATAATTATAAACGATACTAATTTCAAATAAAGAACAGTTGAATATTATCAAAACAGAAGATTTTTCAACAAAAAAGAATCTCAAAAGATTGACTTTCATGATAAAATAGTTTAATTTGGCAACTGTATGACGAATTATCAAAAAAATAGTTGAATTTTACACCAAAAAATTGTTTTGTTAAGAAGCAAAAAAAATCCAATCAAATTTCTGAACTTCAAGTCAAAAAAGATGTGTCCTCAATAAAAAATATAAGAGTTTTATGTTACTGTGAATCCTCTGACAAATAAATAGGAATTTCAATCATTCATGAGCCGAAGAATAAATGAAGTAATAATAAAAAGTAATGTTCAACTAAACATCAAAGTTCATTTTAATTACCCTGAAAACATTATGTAGTTCAGAAAACTAAAATTTCTCTCATGAATCAAAGTTCTACGTTCATTTAAATAACAAAATTGACATGTATGTCCATTCCTTATGTTTGTGCAGTCGTGGTACAATCTTAATAAGCAAATTTTACAGTATCTGAATGGGGAAGGGGGGGGGGGCGATTCAGAAAAACACCTCACATAATTTGCAGATGACCCCTGAGCTTTTATTGGATAATGCCGTTCACTTCTGAGCAAATTAACAATGAACAATTAATTAACAATCCTAACTTTAAATTTTTTGCCAAATATTAAATTACTTTGTATTATCTCTGGTATTATATGAACAGCTATTTTTCTTAAAAGAGCCTCCTAAAAAATGTTGCCTCCACGTTTTTAGTTACGCCACTGCTTTTAACCTAAATTCTCATGGGGAGATACTAGTAAAATTTCTCTCAATTATTAAGGGGTTTATCAACAAACAAACAAAAAGGAAAAAACAAATTTTCATGAATTTTTGTTTGCTATTATTTCAGAAGGGAAGACATGTGCAGAGCAGGAAAGAGGTTCAGTTCAACGAGTTCTTCTACCGACGAAGGTTGTTGCAGTGCAGAAGGAGATTTGGAAGAAGGTCCAAGTGTAGATGAGTTGAGAGAAGCCCAGATTAAATTAGAGGAACACAGACTGGGCCTAGATCGGGACATAAGTCAACGAATCGATAGTCAAATAGTCAACAAAAGACTGAGTGATTATAAGCAACACCACTTTGATGGTGCAATTTTGGATCCAGTGGAACCACCAAGTAGAGCTGCTCTTTTTGCGACTGGTTGCAGTCATGGCAGCTCATCATCAGAACTGTTCGAGTCAAGTTTTGATTCTGGTTGTCCACCTGATTACTCAGCAATGAGTGGATGTTTTACAAGTAGTTTGCCTTCCTGCACCCCTCCGATACCACAAAGTCCACCTCCTGTAGCAAGAATATCGAGATCCCCTCAAGGAAGACGAGCTTCTGATGGAGGACCTAGATTATTATTCAGCCAGCAGGGTGGTGGAGACAGACCTGTCAAGCAGCGAAGCATTCAAGGTAAATTTTTTTTAAAAATTAGTCAGAGGGGTTCATTACACTTGCAATCTAGCGTACATTCCAGCCCTATCCGACTCCCATGGACGTAAGAATACACCTTGCTTCCTTTAGTGATGCTAGTTTCTATGTGCGAAATTCTCTCACTAGAGCGGCGCTGCACGCAGCACGCTTTACAAAAGCATTGTGGTAAACGGGCTAAACCGGTGATTGCTCCAAAAAATGCAGTATTTATTCGTAAATGGGTTGATATGTGACGTTTCAGTGATTTGGTGGGACCCTTTTACCCATTATTGACCACAATGTCAATGTCAAAGTGAAAATACAATGGACACTTATGTGTGTTGCACCGAACCATAGGCCAGGTTATAGCGTTCACAACTACTGACGGATAGAAATAAAAAATTCATTTCTTTCCGGTACGTACGCTCTCAGAAATTCCCTTTCAACGATAAAGTCGGTCCTCTTAACGTTAGAGTAAGATACTTTGAAAGCAGATTCTTTCCACTCTTGAACGATCTAGTTTAACGCTGAAATGATGTCGTCTGAACTATAGAGTATGCACTTTAATTCTGAAAGGATTGCATTTTGAAAACATGGTGTTGCTATGCAACGCATGCGCACATGCAACCTTGGACGATCCGATGCTCTGTTTCCAACTCTAATTCTCGAACGATTGCATTTTAACCGTAAAAATGTTCCTTTATCGCTGAAAGGAAATTTCTGAGAGTGTATAACGATTCGAATGGTTAATGTAAGCAGGCGCAGATCCAGAAGGGGCAATAGCGCGGGTGAACACTCCCACGCGGTTATAGAAGAAGCGCATTTATTTATAATGGGCAGCTCGGGGCAGATTTTGTTTGAGGAATCAAAAAGTTGATACTTGTTGGCGATCAAAACGGAAAATCCCGGCGCGCACACTCGCAGGCAAAAGAAGAATTCATGTTTAATTTTATGATACCGAAGGTTCAAGCTAACACCAAGAAATGAAGGAGTGCGATAATCAACTAGTAGTTTCATAAATGAAATAAAAAATAAGTCTCAAGAATCAGAAGATTGTGCGTTTGAAAAATCGAAAAGTGTCAGAATTGTATTCGTTTCTTCGAAGAAAAATTATGAAGCAACCAAGCATGAAACATGTATTATCATTCGAGAAGAGAGAAATTATAGGTTCTGAAACATCATAATTCAGGATGGCCGCTGGACCGAGAAGTTGTGAAATGACCGTGAATTTTTTGAGACCGAGAAATAATAGTGAATTTGTTCTTTGGTCGGGTATTTTACCAGCTTTTAGAAGAAAAATCTATCTAACCACTTGTTAAATCACAAATTTTATATCACAGGACATAAAATACAATTTAAAATGAGTTTGACTCCCACCTTTTTTCAAATGCCGAGTTTAATTGTTAGCTTTTTCAGTCATGAAATCATTCAGTTTACAATGTGTAATTCTAAAATCTTGTACCATCGAAAATTGCCATTTAAGATCTTTATTTCCACTTAGAAGAATTTTAAAATGCAGCTTTGGAGATTTATGAAATAAAAGATTAAAATCTTTTGAAATTCAAATATAAATATAAATTAATGATTTTTGAAATTCAACTGTAGTTCATGTATTCGAGATGAAAGAATAATTGAATGATAATATTGGGTGATTCTAAATCTGTTCACTTAGAACGTCACAATGTTAAATTTAATTGTTCTGTTTAAAAAAATTTGTATTCGTAAGTAAAAATGTTGAATTTTCATATGTAAATAACAGATGAAAATGTATTTATTTAGAAAAAAATCTGAGTAAGTTGAGGAAATACTAAGAATTTTTCCAATAAAATTTTGAAGCTTTTAAGGATTTTGAAAGGTTGTAAGATATGTAATACAAAAATTATCTTAAGATTCTTGGTGAAAATTAAACTGATTTTTTTTATTTCGAAAAATTAATTTCAGCAGCATATTTAAGAATATTTCGAAGCACACACAAATTTTCATGCATAAATAACAATTGAACCGTTATAAATTTGGAAAAAATTGGAATAAGTTCAAGAGATATTTAGAAGTTTTGAA
>WSXT02064101.1:0-12542 GCA_011762715.2 Neuroterus valhalla
TTTTAGCTTTGAAAAACAATTTTGTTGAAATTTTTTTTTTTTTTGTATGGGACACTAATATTCTTTGAAGAAATTTTTTTTTCTTTGAAAATTTAACTTTTCGAATAAATGTTGGGCTTCTCTATAAAAATTTTCGGGTCAAAAACTCAACTGTTTTGTAGATTATTCGTCCTTTCGACTTCAAAAATTGAACCATTTTGTTGAAAATAAGTCTTTACGCGTATCTAATTACATTATTATTTTTATTGATAATAATATTATTATTATTGTTGTTGTTATTATGCTATTATTACCATAGTTATTATTGATTTCATACTTTTTTCAGTTTCTTATTTTGATGTGTTTTTTAATAATTATGTTCAATTGAAATTCTTATTATAAGATAAAAAATTACTTGTGACAATATGTGTGTGTATATTTTTTCAGGAAAACTATAAAGTTCTAAAATTGAGGAAATGTGCATTGTCGTCAGTTTTTGGCTATCACAATAAATGGATAATAAAACTCTTTATATTTTCAAAGATTGTTTTCTTTAGTTCAAAGTTGATATTTCTGTTCATAAGGATACTTTTCGGTTGAAAATCAAGCTATTTTTAGAATACTGGAAAGTTTTTTGTAATCTACATCTCTTGTCAAAAATTAATTTTTGGTCGAAGTATTCAACAATTTGGTATTTATTTTATATATCATTAATTTTCGTAGAAGAAGATCCATCTTTCTGATTACAAATTTTAGTAATTTGATAAAAATTCGTCCTTTTGGTTCGAGAATTCCGTAATTCGTTGGAGAATTGAATTTTTCTCATAATAGTTGAATCATAAGAGTTTCAACGTAACCTGTTTACATTATTCAATTATTTAATAATTTATTAATTTTGAATTATTTGAATTTCAAATTTTCATCAAGAAAATTATTTTTTTCCTAGGGAGTCTATATTTCCGGATGAATAAATAATTGAATTGTTTTGTAGATGCATTGTCATTTTAGCTTTGAAACTCAACAATTCATTAAATATAAAAAGTATTTTTTTAAGAGTATCGAGAAATTCTCACTGCGTATTTACTAAATGCATTTTACGTGATTTAATGTGTTATTTCCTTATTTTTAATTATGGAGGGTGTGTATTTAATGTCCTAGAATAACATCAGAAATATTTTCCGGCTCTACTTTGCAAAGTAACTCATTTATTTTAAATTGTATAATACTTGCAAATAGGTATAATGCATTTTAAAGCGTGCCGCGTGCAGCGCTGCCCTGGTGAGGAAATTTCACACACAGAAACTATCATCACTAAGGAACGCGATTTTTCTTTTTGATCGGCTAGGACTGTCTCGAACACATTTTTCACAATATTAAAATATTAAACTTCCCTTTTTAGACTGGTAAAGAAAACGTAACACGTGTGTTAATGAAATGCGAGACGCGTCGTTCCGTAATAGTTTTTCGTGACAAATTTAAATCTGATCTCGACTTTTTACTAAGTGATCAGCTTTTTCGATTATTTCGAGTTCAAATATGAGCTATTCTCTTCTGATTGTTCGAACTTTGAAATGAATAAATAAATGACGACAAACTTCTGAACAAATCATCGCATTCACAAAAATCCGTGAATAAGCTGAATGACTGTCATGGATGACAAAATCATTATCAAGAAGAGGAAGTCAGTTTTTGATACTCATTTATGAATAATGCAGTCGCCAGAAAAATCGTATAAAGATATTGATTCACAGAATCCAAAGTAATTGAGATGAAACATGAATATTGTAATGCCTCTGTTGCTAGATATTTCGTGTTCCCTTTATTAGTATAATTTATTCCTGATCTTTGTGTCAAAGCACAGATCATCTTATTTCAATCATCTCGGGTATGAGCCAAAGCTATCTATGCTAGCTAGATGACTAGCATTTTTTGTCCTCTTTAACGAAGTAGTCTATTGTACTCGGATAAACTGGAAAAAAGTGAAAAGAGAGTTTAAAAGTAATAAGCCGAAAGAAAACGTCTGTACTCTCTAAATCTCTATTATCATGTTTTAGATTTAAAGAGTCGAATCGTAGGTAAGAGAAACATTATGAATTTGAATATTGTTCTAGTTACATATCTTATAAATGTTACCAACTTAACAAAGCAGCTGGATTTTATGTCAAAAAACTCATTAAACAAACCGGATTTGTTTACAATTTTCTTAATCTTGCTAATAATCATCGCCACTGACTTCTGTTGTTGAAAATTCATTTCTCTTGCAAACAGTATTATCTTTCTGCTCCTTTCTTGTGGGTTATGCGCTAGGTGAGAGAGTTGATTGTCTAATTTAACACCGTTTGTATGGAATATTTAATGATCTCAACACTCGTCGGAAATTCACACTATATAACCGACACACCGCTGAGCTAATAAATCGCTCAGTCCTTGCATAGCAAATTCATTAACATAACAGGTAGTCACTATTTGTCACTGGAAAATTAGCCGCACAAGCGACTTTTTTATGCCTATAGATTGAAAAAATGATTTCAGTTCCATCGATATGGCTACTCGACGATCATCACGAAGACTATTAAACTTAGCAGTAAACTGAATAAAAAGGGATGACGGATTGCATTTGCAGGCACTGATTTTATCGCACTTGGAACTGGCGCTGTGCAGTGTGGTCCGGAAAACAGCTGCTGTAAAGTTGTTAACAGAGTGTAAGGTTGGTAGTTAGGCACGATGGTCTTTTGTACAAGATCTACAACTATTGCAGCTGTATATTTGATTTCGCGGATGAAATTTGTTCATTCCAGAATAAGAGGCCTGGAATTTATACGGACACACGCACTGCCATGTGTATGTTCATTTGTGCATTGATACCCCGTGGCGATAGTTATGGTTCACTAAATCGCAAAACACTATTTTAAGCACCAACGACCTTACATTAAATGGTCGACACGGCGGACGAAAAATTCTTGCCCATATAAATGTACCGTTAGGAGGAACTCAATAGCTATAGAGAAGATGATAAGAGGTCTGAAATCAACCTAGGTAGGGTGCAGTTACTTCTGTTTTCTTATACCCATCCAGCGAGAATGATTAGAATGCTGCTGAGGTGAAGTGCTGATGATGAGTGCAAAAAGAATATGTGGGATCAAATTGAGTTATTTATGTAGATTGTTACCTAATTGGTTACTTGTTCCACTTCTACGCTACAGCGACTTTTCGCAATATGTTCTTTTCCTTTTAGAATCATGTTTGGATGATTTATTGCATGGAGAAGAATAAAGAGCAAAATACTATTATTGATAACCTAATGTTTCGTAACAGGCTCTATCGGTTTTGGGCCGATTCTTAGACTCTGGTTCTCAGGTTCAATTCTAGAGACCTAATTAATCTTCCATAAAGTATTCATCGCAGATATGCATAATTTGAATATTAAGCAGTCTTAGTCCTCGGGACAAAATTTCAATTCTGTACCTCATTACTATCAGCGAACGAGAGTAATTTCCCAACAAAGACATGCATCCATATAGTCAATTCTGTATTATAGGGAGCTTCATACAAATAAATGCTCGGTTTGGAAGAGGAGCTTTATTTATGTATACATCTTCTGCATATATAAAATTGAATGTTTGTATGTCCTTTATAGAATCGTAAACTATGCATTTGATCATTTGATGATTTATAGCAAAGTTGTTGTGCATGAGCTCACGGAGATTCTGAGTTGGTACGACCGATTCTCGACAGATGGGGACACTGTCATTCGTATTTCCCTCCGCGGTGGCAAAGCCGCCGCCACAGGGCGCAGTTAGTAATCTTTAAAATTCCTTACAGACCAAACTTCGTTTGTATAAGTTTACGTCACCTGTAAATTCTGTAAATCCATTCTGTAAAGGGTTTTATTCGTGTAGATCACTCTTCTATTGACCTAGTTAATCCCACATGATGTTATTGTATTTGCATATTATAGAATCCCGAACTGTCACCCACCCAAGTGTTAACTGTATCCTTTCATGCTTGACATTTGAGATCTTGTCGAGTTTAGAATCATCACCCTGTTACAGCCGTCGCACAGTGGGCATAACCGTATATGTAATAAATAATATAGTCTGAATAATTAACTATGTGATAAATAATAAAATAATAATTTAACAAAATACAGATCACTATCGTATTATCTTGTCCTCAGAATATTCAGTTTAAAAACCTTCAATGCAGTTAAATGTTACCACGTAAAATTGTTAGTTCAACTTTCAACCACTAGATTGCCCAGCATTTTTTTTGTATCTCACAAGTGAAGGTAATGTCTGCAGTTATAAATCGAAACGATGATCTGATTCCAATTTATCTTCAGATATCTTTCGATACTCAATACGCAGGTTTGTACTTTAGTAATTTAAAGTTATATTTAATTTCCGTTTAAAATGTCCAAATTTTTCAAACGAGAGGTCATTGACTTGATTTTGCAGAAAGGTAGTATTGACTTGGTCGTCGAATATATTATCCAGAACTCAATAATCCAGCACCCCATTTTGTGAGAGGCAAGGGACTCGCATTTTTTAAGAGTTTGGGTTTTAATTTTTGTGACTACATATCCATAATCAGCGACCCCAAAAACACGTGAGTAACTATTTCTAGTCGATTCCATATATTTTTTTAAATTTCCACTGCCATATTGAGTCCGCCATTTTTCATTCGTAATTTTCGACTACATATTCATATTCAGCGACCCAGAAAACCCCCGATAACTATTTTTAGTTAATTCCACATATTTTCCAAAATTTTCGCCACCATATTGAGTCCGCCATTTTGAATTTTGGATTTTTAACTACAAATTCGTAATCAGCGACCCCAAAAACCAGTGAGTAACTATTTTTCTCCGAATCCGTAGACTTTTTGAATTTTGGCCAAGATTTCGCGTCTTCCGGCCCACTGTGCGTCGGTTATTTGCATCTTATATTTGAATGGACTATTGTTATAAATCTTGCGAAGGGCTCCTACATGTAATCAAAAGAAACATTGCTAGAAGATTCAACAATTTGAGGTTATGTGGGTCAGAATTTAGAAGAGTATTTTGCAGTTTGTTATAAACAAAATTTGAAGCACATTTTTACTTAATGTATTCCAAAAAAAGAAACTTCCTCGTTGTAGTTACTTGTAGAGATAAGTTTTTCTCTATTATCCAACTTCTTTCACTTTTATTTGCAAGAACAACCACTGTGTTCTTAATTTCTTATACTATATAATTATGTTTGAATTTTATGCTTAAGGCTGATAATTTCTTTGCATTTTGTACATGACAGTGTTGAGGGAAGAACTCTTTTTCAATTTTCTTTGCTTCCATACTTGAAAGCCGTATCGAAATTGAAAACATTGTAAACGAAAGCAGATATCCATTTATGGTAAGTTATAACTTAGAGCTGCTAGAGAGCGATCGAAAAAGGAATTAGTTAGCAGTATTTACACTCTGTGAAAAATCAAAAGTTTTCAGTTTCAGAAAGGTGGTTAAACTTGTTTTGTTCTTCTCTGAAAATTCCGTTTCGCAGAAAATTGAAGCTCACAAAATTGAATATGAGATGCACTCTAATTAGCACAGATATAAGAGTAAGAATTGCCTATCCTTATTGATACTTTTCTTCTGTCAATTAAGATTTATAAAATCTTCATATATTACGTTTGTGCAATGTACTTTTAGTGTTTCTACTTTCCCTTATACAATCCCGTTCATGTCGCACTGAATTGAAACACATGGAGAAATGGATGATGTCACAGTATATGAGGGATAATTCACAGAAAGAACAGATGTAAAATTCCGTTGAAAGTAAAATCAAAGTGGGTGAAGTTGGATCAAAACAAAAGAAGATACAATCCACATAGTTGACATAGTAACCATACTCCAGTTTTTGGAAAACTTCGATTATATAAGGGTAATTTTTGTTGCAGATCAACTTTATCTTGGAATCGACGTAAAGATTACTCTTAGTTTCTACTCTTGGCGTTAAATTATATGTCTTCAAAGGTTATACTTCACATTAGAAGCAATTTCCCATCATGCTTTGTTGCTAAACACTATCTTGAGCCTAATTTTATGTGTTTGATGCGAGTTTCTTCAAATGAAACGCTACTTTTGAATTTAGTTTTATTTGGACGCTGAATATAATAAAGGTAGTAGCTTGCATGAAAGGCAATGATTGTGTGTGTGTGTAATTGAAAACGCCTCTGCAAAGGCATTGTTTGATATGTTTTCGCAGATGATAATTATTCCTTTCAGTCGATGTATATACCGACTTGATTGTACTCCAAGAGAATTTTCGAAGACGCCTTTCGAAGCGTTGCGCAAGGATGCAAACGCGGATATGGGTCAAGAAACAAGATTGGTATCTGCGCTCCGTGCAACCGAACCCAGAGAGTCGAGCCATGCCGAGAGAAGTGAACGAGATGCGGAGTACCAATACCGACCTGTCTACGCTCAAGTCGAGTCTACCATACCATGCCATAACATACCATACCGAACCACCATACCATTTACTTTCTAATGCAAGCGAGCGCGTTCGTAACTTATGAAACAAAGAAGCTTGCGACAAAAAAAAATGGACCACTATACTCATCTCGTCCCGAAAAACTGATTGTATCCTAATGCTAAGGATGAAGGAAAATCAAATAGAGAAAATAAGGCATGGAAAGGCAGTCTTTTTTGTAAGCTTCTCGTGAGAGACCCGGGAGCTAAAAATCAGAAGGTTTCGTGTCGATCTTGTCTGAGAAACAAAAGGTTGCTATAAGCTGACTACCGACCTTTGTTCAAGTGAAAGAGAGATGGAACTTTCTGATTCTCGACTCATGAAGTGTCGATTACGTAAAGAAGGTATGATCAAATCAATATAAGAATATTTTTATAATACACTTGAAAACACTGTCCTTGTGAGTGATATTGTAATTCCGAGGATAAAGTAGCTCGTTTTTTTGCAGGCAATACCAATATCTCGTACTGACAGTTGTTACAACTTGATCACAGTAATTTCCCACAACTTTAATTACAGGCTGCTGTACGAAAGCGTGGAGCTGCTACAGATACTAATTATTTTTTAAATCTGACATTCAGATTGGAGAAAAGTTTATGTAAATCAATTACGCTGAAGCAGCTGTTTTCAGATTGAAGGCAGATTTAAGTAAATAGTATCATGAGCTTATTATAAACTTGAACTTAAACTCATCGAACTTCAAGGCATTGATATGTTTTAAACAAATGAGAGCTTACTTCCTCCTCTTAAAATTTGCAATGCTATTCGAAAAACTTTGAATTTCCTAATGAGAGCACTTACAGCGGCATAAACGAAAGAATTATGCAGCGCATTTTATCAGGACGAAGATATTTCGCAATAAAATGTCGGGAAAATGCTGCGAGCAATCGGACGACTAAAATAGGAGAAATTATAGACATTCCAGCTAAATTCGTTTTCCGTGTAATATGTTTCTCCCGTTCGGAGGTATAAAGATCGCATTTATCTGCAGCTTACACAAATCAGTTGAAGAGATCCGAGCAGTGATTCTGGAATATGGAACGATGGCAATAAGGTAGCAAGCTAGAAGTCATGAAATTAAATCGAAGCCCGCAGGTTGCTCGGCTGCGAGGTAATCAAGTAAGAATAGAGCCTATGTTTGCGGATGAGCTTCAACGGCGACCAGCGGACTTGCCAGACTCGCATGATAAGAGCCGACACAGCTCGAGAATAATCCGAGCAAATACGAAGAACCTGGAGTGTGTGCCTAACGGTGATGGTAAATAGTCTAATCTCAATGTGACATTGAGCACACACACACTCACAATTCTGCTTATAACATACATCGTACATTTTTGCACATCATGCGTAAGGGACATTACTGAAATACACGCACAGCGTATCATTGCTTTCCAAATAACAAGCAAGCACGCTAGAATGGACAAACAAAGCACGAGTGCAAGTCGTACTGAGGCAAGATACTTTTTTTTTGAAGCATCAATTTTCACGGTTACATCAGTACATGTTGTTTGAAACGCCTTTTATGCATGTAAACCTCCTTTTTAGGAAAGATCGCCCTCGTAAAATTAAATGCGACTAAGCGGAACGAGCCACTCGGCCGGCGAAGCATTGCTATACTCTCGGCTATACTTGAAACTACAATACTTGGAATGAACTTTCCAGAGGAATATTATGCTGATAGTAGTTTCAGTCCCAAAAAGAAGAAATTTATCAGCATTGTAGATCTGTGCAAACAATTCTGCAAACTGTGGTTCAAAACATTGCCCGTATATATAATCGTAGAGATTCATAAACATTCACTGAACTGTTCCTTGCAATTTTTTCATCAACATACGAAGAATTTGTATAAAAAGTAGGGTTCGATTTATCGTTATAACAACGATAAGCACTTTAAGCTAAGCGAATGCATCAGGTTGATTTACGCCCATCGCTTCTCGCATTATAGCAGCAACTCGTGTTGAGATTTGCTACCAGTAGGTTACACTGTGCACTTGATCAGCAGGTACACGAGTACATTTTCTTCCGGTGGAGAAAAAAAAGCGGAATCCGAGCGAGCTAAGTGAAGAATTCTTCATCTGGATACCTCGAAACTCGATAACCTACGATTAGGTCATCGTAACGGTACTCTAATGAACATCGTTGAATTCATACCGTAGGAAATAGAGAAAAGAAGCTCGAATCACGTGCGTATGCGTTCTCGTCATAAAAAGAATTCTGGATATGATTGATTATATGGTGAGAAATTTCATGCAAAGTGCATTCGAAAAGCTATATTCGAAAGTGCATCACTTAAATTAGCATGAATTCTTATGCCAATTTAAATGTACAAACAGATATCATATACGACTCCCCCTATACATCAGTCTAATTCTCACTAACTATCTAGTTTTGTTCTGTCACACCATAGGCAATGATTGCAGAAATTATAGCTTTGGAATAGTGACGTATGGGAGAATATAGAAGTGAAGTGGGTTATCCCATGTGAACTTACGTTGCGCCGATGTAAAATCTGCTAGTAGAGAAGCTGCTGACCTTTCAAGAGAGGTAACTTTACCAGTCGGTGGAGAAATGCACGGTCGGCGTGCGTGAAACTAAATCAATTCGAATGAAAACGTTGCCTGAAGCAACCTCCCATTTCACAGCATTGCGATAAGGACCTTTAGATCTGTACATACATTGCGTAAAAGTATAGGTGAAGATTGTTCCGTTGTGTCGATAAAGAAAAATCATTCCTTGGCTATAGCCATTGGTTTTTGGTTAATGACTGAATTGGCAGAAAGTGTTTCTATCAAGATTTATTTCACTAACGTAAGACATAAGAGTATATCCCTTTCTTCAGGGATATATTTCCTAGGCCTAAGATATTTATCTAGAGATAATTAAACACTTAAGTTTGGAGATAAATATTTCTGTATTGGAAGTAACTACGCTTTTCACCAGGCTTGTTATATCTCATTAAATGTCTCAGTTGCTGATGGGGGTTGAGGTGTTTAATAAAGTTTATATGTAGTCATAGTCTTGGGCATTAGGTCTAACAGAACAGAAGTAAGGAATTTAGAAGTAGTATATATCTTGCTCGGGAATCCTCTCGAAAACATGACACGCTTTTCCATGGTTAGCCTTTGCTTCATGCATATATGTAAGATGTGTTATTACAGAAGATCCATTATTGTAAAAGGGATAAATAAGTATAGTGTATAACGTAACTGGGCAATCGAGGAGGGGATCAAGAAACCTTTACGGTTCCAAGGATTAATGAGACCTGTATTTATGTCCAGTACACGTTTCTAGAAACGCATGAACAGAGGCTTCCGGTGCACGTGGTCTCGGTGACTTTGCTTCTGGATGATGCTGCAGCCCCGCCGACCAGAAATGAGGAGGCGAAATCATTCGGAGGATAAGAGGGATACCGCGAGTGAGGTAGGTGCGTACCGTATTTAGTTGGGTGGAGGCTGGTTAGGTTACTTGGTTACTTCTTACCAAGTACCGTTATCCTGCGCTTGCACAAATGCACACTGTTCGAACTGGTCCGCGAATGCCCCTACAGTCCTACACTTTGTATGCGTTCTATTTCGTTCCAATGTATACTTACTAGCAGTTCTGTATAGTATTTATTTATTTTAAGCCTGTCTCTTGTTTCGAAGCTAGATTTGGAACAACCTATTTTGATTAGGCCAAATACGACTAGAGAATTCATTAGGAATCTTCAATAGATGGACTTATAAATCGATCTCGCCCTCCCTGAAGTCAATCTACTAGTCTCAAACTAAAATAGTATTTACTCCTCACTCTGAACTGTACAGGCACAATAAGAAAAATGTTTGACTGCAAGTAGAACGTGTTGATCAAAATAAAACATAATTATTATTGTGCATGGCTATAGACATTAACCAGTGTACAAAATGTTCTGCTTATGTTTCCATCACATGCATACGCGTTCAAAATGACGCGCATTCTACGCGTTCATCATTGAGCTACGTAGCAATCATGTCAGCAACGCTTTGCTCCGTGAAACGCATTTATAAATCCATTCCCTGCGAGCACGTATAGCTCGTGTATCCAGAACGATTTGGAGCATCCAGATAGGAAGAATAGCCGGTTAGTAAGACAATTATTAAACAAGTTTGCATACGTAATATTCTTGATTTATGCTCTCTGTACCTTCAAACAAAATGAAGTATGTCTTTATAATGATTGAATGGAATGATGAATCGAGAATAAATTGACGGTGATGTGAATGCCCTCTAGTGCGAAAATATTCATAGCAGGGATCAAGAATGTGGGCAAAGGCAAAAATATTACTGACGTCAAGAAATAGTTACAAGAATTGTGCTGCTAGAAAAATCAATATAAATTTTAACTATCCTGACAAGGTTAAATATATCAAGGACCTTCAGCCTTTAAACTAATAAAAATTGCTGATGCTTCCCAATTAACGGATAATTAAGAAATATTACATAATTTAAAAATCCAAACGGCCTCGTGTCGAGAGCTATAAACTACATAGGATTAGCTTCAAAGCATTCCTGCGCAGGAATGAAAATCTTAACTGTTCAGAAGCCTCTAACACTCTAGAGAGCCAACAACCATACATTTTCTTCAGAAAATATTTCCCCACCCCAAATAGCAACTGAAATTCTAGTGCTTCATCCTATGTTTACTTTGGTAAACTCAATAAGATGTATGAAGAATAAAATATCTTGATAGGTATGTATGTATACTAGCATGATCCTGTCTTGAGGTTTGTAACCTACGATTAAAATGATTGAAAGGCGAAAGAAACAAAGATCGAGGTTCATTTCTGATTCCCATAAAGTCTTTTCACTCAACCGGCTATTTACTCGCAGCCGATTTATGATCATTAGCTATCAATTTATAATCATGACCCGCAGCTTGATAATCAAGCTCGCATGAGTATTTATCTTAAACTAGTTATTATTAACTATGATGGTAAATCAATAATAAGTTTAGAGTAATCAGTCTAAGTGTATACAATACCTGTCGTTGCGGTGATGGAATGAATAACAAATTCTCCCACTTTCCCTCAGTGTTTATCTATTGACTTTTTTTTGTTGTATATATTTGTTAATCCTCTATATAAGAGCGAGGATCCATATAACATTTGAAGAATCTCTCCACAGAGAGAAATCTGAAGTAACAAGGCATCACCATTAAGATAGAATAGATTAATTACTGGTAGTGGTTATTTAGAGAGTTCAAGAAAACCTTATATAGCCCAAATACCAAGGTTAAAAATATTCGTTTGGATGGAGCATCAGAGCGCCCTCCTCGTTAGTATGAATGTCACGGTATTACTTCACAGTTATTACAACAGATACCAGTGCTTTGGAGTTCAGTCTCGATGTTAGTTCGTAATGCTAATGTGTTAACACAGTCGAGACTTCCGTGCTAGCTACAAAACGCTTCTTTACCGGCATTAAGTATGCAACAGCCAGCACATCGTATGGACTTCACACAGGGCTCTGTGTCGCGCGACAACCCTATATATGTATTTTTTCCGCTCGTATGTGTATTTACACCTTCTTGTTCCCAATACGCCATGGGAAATCTTTGAAAGAGAAAGATAACTAATATATTGCGTTCAAACCAACATAACATAAACATTTGGTGAGTTTCAAGCATCTAAACAGATCCGAATCAATTAGACAATTCATTCGATAAAGCTAAATGCCTCATGTCCCTTGCTGTGTTCTCAAGTGAAAAACAGGAACATAGGTATGGAGAAGCAGTGCGCGGACTAATTCGCTATAAGAAAGAAAAATTTTCAATGGAGATTTCAGAGATATCATCAATGAAATTCCACTTGAGTAATGGATATGAGACAAATCAGTAGTAGAGTACTAATTTTCGTTAAACTGTGAGGCGTGCGAATTATTTAAAATTATATATGCGAGCCAGAATGTGTGAGAATCGAACTTTATTGGCTAATGTGGGCCTATCGGCGTAATTCTTGTACCGTCTAATTGAATATTAGAGGGGGATATAATCGAATGCGATGACGAGCTTCAGGACGCTCTAATGATTTTTCATTCGATC
>WSXT02064112.1:0-12542 GCA_011762715.2 Neuroterus valhalla
AGATTTCAATGAGTAGGTAGTAATGGTTTATTCCTATGTTCGGATTCATGGATCATACAGAGTCTGCCATTTTTCTTCAATGCAGACTTTCTTCACCATAGGAAATCAAACCCCAATTTTGAGCTATCACGGCATAAGACATCAAATACGTTTCTCCCGCTTGTTCCCGTGAGTTATCATTTAGACTCGGCATAGAATTCTAGAAATGTTATAGCTGAATAACATATCTGCATTATCATATTCCTCTCTGAACTGATTTGATATTCTCACATTACCGAAATGAAGAACGTTGAAGAGGAATCAAGCGACGAAAGACATTGTTTTGAACCACGAAGACACTCGACAGCAATTTATTACAATTGTCACAAATGATTGAGATCCAAGACAAACCTAAATAGAAATAAACTCCAAATTGTTTCTTCCTTTTTCTCCGACCTTCGATGGACAATTATGACATTATACAATTTTTTAGGTTAGGTATCTAATTCATTTCATTTTTCTTATGTAATTCCACTGTTTCATCTTACTGTACACAGGTACATTGTATCTATGCAATGAACCATACTAAGGCAAAAGCAGCAGATGATTCTATTTTGATTTTGAATTAAGTTTAATATCAATTCCAACAGCTTATAAATTTAAATACTCCGTAATTATTTTTGAACGTATCTATAAATCTAAGCCAGTTAGTTTGTATCAGTTCTTCGGTTAATTTGACTTATTTTGATTAATAGTGCATTCAAAAATAAATCTGTGTATCCTGCATAATTATTGATAATGCAAAAAAGATGTAACTCTTCAGCATGATGTATATTATACACAGGTCCGTAGCGACGGTCTCGGGGGCCCTGGGGCAAAATTTTTGAAGGGGCCCTTTCGCGGTGAAAAATTTTGGAATTGATTCCTTAAAAAAAAGTTCGGCAGACTTTCAACTTTTGTTTCTAAAAAAAAGTTTGCAACATTTTTTTGGTAGATTAATTTTTCAATCTGGCTAACTAACTTAACTAATTTAACTAACATCATATTCAAGTTTTGTCTTTGGAAAGCGACACATGCCCTTCTTTTTTTATCATCACATTCTCCAAGAAAATGTTTGGGGGCCCCGGGGCACTGCCCCGCTCGCCCCGACCTCGCTACGGTCCTGGTTATATAGTAGAATTGAAGATGATTCACTGAAATATCTGGCTATCCAGATGTTAACAGCTAGTATCAATGCCTCTCCGTGATCCATAATATTTCAATTCATCCAAGAATATTCCAGAATATTCTGTAAAGTAAAAAAAATTTCACAATTTTCGAAGAATTTGAGATTCCGATTGACAAACAAAACCTGCAGTTAAATGATTCGAAATTTAATAACCTGGTTTCTATCTATCTCTTTATCTATGTATTGATCATACAGGGCAATTGGAATTGCAATATCTAGAGCAAGTGCTACAGTTTGGAAATGTGTATCTCCAAGTTACACGTGTGAATGTCAAATGTCAAATATTGCACGTATCGAAATTAAAACGGAAGTGAATAGATACAGGTATTTGCAATATTCGCTTGGCAAATAGAATATACGTAGAATATGTTCTATATGAGAGGTACGAAATGCAGTTAGAGAGCTGCAAGTGTACCTTTCGGTCAGTAAATCGTTATGAATTTTAGTTTGATCCTTCTGAATTCATAACGAATAGTACGATGTGGGAGCTTAAAGAACTTCGAACTTTGGTGCAGCCATTCTCGCTATCTGAAGTCAAATTTTTATATTCGTTGTTTTTTACTTCTTTATATCGCGTATGTTATCATGCTGAGTAGAAAAAGTAGAAATAGTTTACACATAGTGAGATTATTATTCATTATTAATTATTATTATTCAAGCGTTCTGCAAGCGATTAGTCATTTATTCAAAGGAACCGAATAGAGTACAGTCTCTCAATAGGGCGCCTCTCAATAAGGCGCCTTCCCCTAAAGCACGCAATGAGATTTGAAAGCATTGTCTGTCAATAAGGCGCTCTTGGTAAAAATGATTTCTTAATGAAAAACGGCATTCGGAGTGGCTTCAACCAAGTAAAAGAGACCTATATAAATAAATAATCGGTTTCACATAGTTTTTCCCGATGAAATACTTTTATTCATTATTAAAATAATACATGTTAGTTGCAACAATCATAATTCTAATACAAGATAAGTATTCTCCAAATATACTGGGCATTCATTCAGGAAGCGCCTTATCCAGAGGCAGAGTGAGCAAGAATCTCGAGAGCAGCGAAGAACGTGAGTGGGGTAGCGCGTTTCCTAGAAAACACTTCCCCTACTGTCCTGAGAGGTACCTTATTGAGAGGCTGTACTGTAGTTTCAATGCGAAAAATTTTTTGATTAAAATCCTCCAAGGTGTAAACATTAGGCTACGCTTCCGGTGGATTGACGGATAGTTGATTGAAATTTTCAACTGAAACAAACGAATTTGGTCCAAAGATGGTTGAATTTCAAAACAAACATTTTGAATTCTGAAAAACTAGTTAAATCTTCAACCTGAAAAAATACATTTTCTAGAAGATTTTCGAATTCTCAATTGTGTTCGGCTAATAAAATTTGCATTTTCAATTCAATAGTTGAATTTTCAACAAAAATGTTAAATTTTTTGAACGAAGTGGTATTTCCGGAGGAATAAGTGGAATCATCAACCAAGGAGGATAACTTTTACACTATAGTTGAATTTTAGAACACAAGAGATCAACTATCAACCAAAAGCGGTTTTATTTTCAACATGAGGGTAGAATTTTTTGTCGTAAGAGACGACTTGGTCAGAAGGCAGTTGTATTTTTGAACCAAGAGTTTGGACTTTAAACCAAGAAACATGACTTGAAGAAAAAATCATTTGAATTTCCAACCTAGTGGTCGAGGTTTCAAACACAAGATATGAATAAATAACTAGAAGCTATTGCATTTTCAACACAATTGTTGAATCTTCCAGTTAAAAAAATTAATTTTTGAGAAGACGGTATAATTTTGAAACTGACATGTTCAAAATTCAACAAAAACTTTATTTTCAGCCATGAAAGTTAAATTTTCAACCAAGTAGTTGAAAGTATGCACAAAAATATTTCTATCTGGTTGCATTTTCAGCCTAACAGTTGAAATAAAATTAATTTTCAATCAGGAAGGACTAACTCTTAACAAAAGAGTTTCATTTTCGACCAAATAGTCAAATTTTCAACTTCAATGATTCATTTCCAACCAAATAGATAAGTTTCCGACCAAACAAGATAGGGACCCCACCAAAATAGTTAAATTTTGAAACAGACAAGTTCACCAAAAAGTTAAACTTCCAATATATTAGATGAATTTCCAACCAAAAAAAACCCACATTTCCCCAACAAAATACATGAATTATTGAAAAAAAAAGTTAAATCATCGACTTATACATATAGGAATTTTCCCTTCAGAAATAGAATGGGTAAATTTCCAGATAAGAAATGAAGGTCTCGATACCATACAACAAAGTGGGTGCAAGCACAGAATCATATATCGCAACTTTAGCTCCTTTTGTTACATTCTTACACGAAATTATCAACCTTATGTACTTTCTCATCATTTTTTTTCCTCTATTGATAGAAGATAGAAGACAAGTAGTTATGGGGTGTTGTTACTTTATTACAGCATGATAACACTTTCTTGGTGTGTTCGGCCATAAGTAATTGGCTCTTTCAGTGTGGCACATCTTCCACAGAGTTAGGGCATAGATGAGAGAGAAGTTACACCTCACTGAGGATCCAAGGAACGTTATACTGTTGGTCTTTGAAGTCTGGCCTTATAAGGATGAGCGCACAAGGTTATTGGCGCCACGACTTACTGTTATTACGTGAACCTAACTTAGTGCCGGTCCACAGAATTAATGCCGCAGCATCTTGATTACCAAAGACGACGACAAAAATCACATATTTCAAGAAAACTTTGTACTTTTTTCTATAAAGTATCAATCTCAGAAACGAAAGGAGCAAGAAACTCAATAAGAGGCTATCCATGAACTACGTTCCTAGTTTGGTGTGGGGGGAGGGGGGGAAGACCTCTCCACATATGACGGTTGGATACATAGAGGGCTTATCAAAATGACCAACTGTATAAACTGGATCAATTAGATTTGTTACAAATTATATCTCACTATTTATGAGCTTTTTTTATATGATTGTCGAGAAGAGTAGCTTCCTTTTTCCATGATTTCACCCTATTGTTTTCATTATAGTCTCTCCCCCACCACAAAATATTGAACCCAGCGGAATTAGAGAATCAATTCTTATGTATTTTCTCCAGCTGAATCCAAATATGTGGTCAAAATAAGGAAAAAGTACGCGTTTTTCTTCTCTTTAGGTAGGAAGTTCATATTGTTTGTTAAAAGATAACCTTTTTGTTCGAGGCTTTACATTTTTCGTCGAAAATTTGTCCCCTCTGTTTCCCAGTATTTTTGTTGTTCAAAATTAGTTTCTTGAACCGAAAGTTGAAGAATTTCATTTTTTAATTATATTTTTCTTTCATTTTTTACGTTGAAAATCATTCTTTTCTGTTGAAAATTAGTTTTCTTCATGTAAATTCATCTTTTCCGGTTTCGTCTTGACTGTTTTCTGAAACATTCAAAATTTCAGCGTGAACTGAACTGTTTTGTTGAAAATCAGTTTTTTGAGGAAGAGAATCATAATTCCTTGTTGAAAATTACTCTATTTGCTTAAATATCAGTCTAATTCTGGAAAAATTCGTCTTTTTTGTTTAATTTGATAAGTTGAACATTTTTTTTTATTAAGATATTAATTTTCTCATTTATTATGTATTCATGTATTTTGTGAAAATTCGTCCTTTGGCAGGAAAATTATATTCTTGATTAAAAATTCATCGTTTTGTTGTAGGAATTAACTATTTTGTTGAAAATGGGTGCTGTTGTTTCCGAGAATCAGTATGTTTTAACTAAGGAGTCAAGTTTTTATTTTATACTTGAAAATTCATCTCTTTAAGTCGAAAATCTACTGTTTCTTTCATTTTAAACTCCCTTGTAGTAAATAAATCTCTTTTGATTTCAGACTAACTGTTTTCAACATTCGTAATTTTAGATTAAACTCAACTCTTTTCTAAATTTTTTTTTGTTTTTTCAAGAAAATAACTCTGCTCGTTGAAAATTGGTCTTTTTGGTTGAGGATTGAACTATTTTGGTAAAATCCCTTCTTTTCCGTTGAATTTATCCTTTTCCAAATTAAAAGTAGTTTCTTAACTAAAAATCATAATATATAATCATGTCATAATATATCATATATATTATATTATATATCATAATATTCTATTTCTGACAACCACATATTTTTCTTAGTCGGAAATTCATGTATTTTACAAAAATTCGTTTTTTGGTAGATAACTAATCTTTTTGATCAAAAATTTATCTTTACACGTCAAAATTAAGTCGTTGGTTGGAAATTAAAATTTTGTTAAATCTCAACATAGTTTGAAAGTTAAATAACTTTGTCGAAAGTTTGATTATACTGTTGTAAATGTAACTATAATGTTGAGCTTATCTACTATGGCTGAACTGTCTTGTTGAAAAATCGCTCTTTGAATTTACAGTTCATCTTATGGGTTGAAAAGTAATTTTCCGTTGTTGAAAATTGACTTCTTCCTGCAAATTCAACTGTCGCCAAAAAAAAAATCATATTTTCGGCATGTAAGTGACTATTTGACTAAGGTAGCTATTTGGTTATTAATGCAATGATTTGGTTGATAATTATATTTTTTCTTGACTCGCCTTTTTTGGTCGGAAAATCAATAAGAGAGGGCAGGAGTTTGGAGAAAGCCTAAAATTGGTTACCAGTTTTTGGTTGTCAGTTATTACCCAGTTGGCACAAACAACAGCGCTCTTTCAGTCAGATCAAATAATGATCTGGAAAAGTGCATAAATTCAAATAAGTCCTGAAAAAGTTTTTGCAACATCGAAAGTTTTTAGAGCGTTATTTGGCCTAACTTATGACGTTTTTTGGAACGTTCAAAACACGCCCAATGACGTGTACGTCGAAGGAACGTCCTTTGTCAGACCAAACAACGTTTCCAAAAACGTGAAATGTCCTAAAGACTCTTTAAAAATGTGCCTGAAGCTTGACGTTCTTTGAAACATCCCATACACGTTTTTTACGTGTACGTCCAGCGAACGTCACGATCCAGACCAAATAACGTTGCGAAAACGTGGGATGTTCAAAATACGCCTTGAGAACGTCTTCAGAACAAAAGAAGTTTTAAAGACATTATTTGTCCGGACCAAGGACGTTTTATAAAAAGTTACAAAGACTCTTTTGATATGTCCCTTCAATGAACGTCCTTGGAAAATCTAAATAACATTTTAAACACGTGCAATGTCTCAAATACGTCCTTGAAACGTTTTCAGAACATAAAGCGTTTTTGAAGCCTTTTGACCTAATATAGGACTTTTTTTGGAAAATCCTAAATACATTCTGCGTATTTTGATACGTACGTCCCAAAAACGTTTTCAGAACGTCATATCCACGTCCTTAAATCTTGTGCCCACAGGGTACCTACAGGATATCTGAGTACTCGTACATTTACGTATGTATAGTTGGTAATTTCGAAAATGGCTAAATACCAATGGAACCTGGAGATATAATTTCAAGGCAATAGGGCTTGAAGGCAAGCTTTGTAAGCCTTGAAAGGTCTCTTCTTGCAGTCGAAAGCAGGGAACAGTAGTGCTTTGCGTAACGTTCTCGAGTTCTAATATGATCAGTCTATCGTACTTATGTGGTTGCATTGCGCTAATGTTCAGGTCAAAGGGAAGCTAAACTTCTCTACCATGAACAATTTCTGTAATATCTGCAGCACACATGGACAGCCCCGATTGGCGCAAACGTTTCTTCGATTTCTCCCTCATATCCCAATATATATAAACGGCCCTGCACACATCGTTGAGCGCCATTACTGCCTCCCGGGGGCCAAAACTTTACGAAAAATGGCGAAATTTATGCTTTGCCGCAGGAACTTAATCCCGCTCTTCTCAGGAGTTTGGAAATTATTTGCCATACGACCTATTGTCCCGCGAGCTATTTATTATTATCTCCTGTCGAGTTCCTGCTGGCCGAGCGTATTGCGCTTCAGTTGAGAATCTTACACCTTACTTCTTCGCCAATTCCATATGGCTATGGTGCCCTCCACACGTTTCTTCGCTAACTTCCAACTCTGCCAATGAAGTTTCCAAGTTCGTGGAATACGTGTACTTTCGGTGGGGTGAAGTATTATTTTTTAACTGGCTCCTTCATGGACAAAGTTTGGCTCACTTAAATCGAGTGCGAAAGTTGAAAACGAAGAGGCACGATGTAACTTATCGTGGAGGAACTGCACTCTGAATCCCTTGGACTTGGATTCCGGTCAGATGGACCGAAAACCTGGTCCAAGCAATTACCAAAATCAATCCGGTCCATTGGACCAGAATTTCTCTTCCAAGCATGATCTGAAATAATTTTTCGGGATCTAAAATCTAGATTGCGCTAGTTTTGAAAACAATCAAAAAGGTCAAATTTTCAAGATGCATTTTAAATTATGCACAAAAGTAATTTTACGATTGATTTGTGAAGCATAAACTCAATAGTTGGTATTGAAAATTATTATTTATCAAAAACAAAGTGTTCAAATTTGAATTTTCATCGTATTGGGTGATCAGACCTCCTTCTTTGGACACAGAAAAAATTGGGAAAAATTTTGTTGCAGGTAGAATCTGAACGGTGTTTACTTTACCTTGGCACTTTGGGTACGATAAGCCAGCTATGTGGGGTATTTTTGACAGGTGATATTTCCATTTTACGCCATGGTCATTGAAGTGTGCATGGATGGTGTGACAATTGCATCTTGCAGAAAAAGGACCCTCTATTAGGTGAGAACATGCTAGCGGCTATCTTGGTTCCAAAACCTATGCGCCATTAAGGATAAAAGCTATGTGGGATCGTACCATTCTTTTTCTTGTAGGTGTCGATACCAAGACGGTGGCCTAATTATTCCCACTTGCTAGAGGGCCCTCAGACACTGATCTTTATTGAACCCTGGATAATGGATGACATTCCAGATGTGTGACGAGTTGAGGCTCTGATCAATATGATACACTGGATAGAAGATAAGGTCACCATCGGGTGCCGAGTTGAAGCCATAAATTCGAGTATGTTCAACTCTTGAGTCAGCTGACTGTGTCAACATGACGATTCAGAACGTCATGCACTGGCGTGTCAGATGATACTCGTATCGATAGCTTCTATTCCGCACGCGGTCCAAGCTATGGATGCATGGCTATTTTCTAACCAGTGTAATATGCAAATCAGTGAGTTTGAACCGTGAAGCGGAGTATGTTCTTGAGTTAGCTGACTGTGTAAATATGATGATTTGGGGAAGCATGCAAAATAAGGCGTCAAAAAGTGTTTGCGTTTCAAGGTAAAAATGCTTGGCAATCTTTTATTGAAGGCGTAATACAGATCAGTGGTCATAATATATACCACATGAAAAGATCGTCTGCTCTGCATGCGTGCAAGCTACCTGCATGTATAGAGTTGTAGCCTAATATTACAAGGTGCATATAACCCAACTTGAAATGTCTACAGACTATGGCGTATGATCATCAAAGTTGTCAAAATAAAACTCCGTATCCCAAGTGGTCGTCGATTCACATCCTGCTCAACTTGATAAGACGTACACAACCAAGGGTAATTTCTGTTGCAGGTAAATGGTACCCTGAAATGAGTGCTTCATTCATACTTTGTTTTTACTGTGGAAGGACATGTCCTTCTTTTTTGATTTTTGTCCTTCCGTCCTTCTTTTTTGTCTGGTGTCATTTCCCAATATTTCCACGATTCTTCTTTTCTTTATCGTGCGGACCCAAATTTCGTTCACAGTTTTTTCGAGTAAAGCCTCAGGTCGAGGGGAATAACGTTCGTGGTTTAACCGATAACAAAGTTACTTGGATTTCCTCAATGGTCACGACGTTTGCATTGGCCTGGACTTCTCTCATAGAAAAAGACGTCTGCTAAATTTTGAGTTTGAAATGGCCTCGAAATCCTTCTGCTGATCTATATGGATTGGAATCATTTTTGATGGGAAGTGGAATGATTTTGAATACTTTGGAAATTCTTGCAATTTGCGGATTTCTGATTTTCTGCGTCAAGCAAAAAAATTAATTCCTATTTAGATCTCATCAAAATGGTGCAATATTTCCTTGCCAATCCTAGGCATAACGAAAATTTCGCACTTATTTTTTTGACTCAAAAATATTCAGTGGAGCAACCAACGTAATTAGGTATCATCCGACATCATCGGTTCCTCTAACTACCTCAAATCGCGGTTGTTAGAAATATTACTACAGTTCAGTTCAACTTTGGGAACTTGACATGTCTCAAAATTCACCAATATTTGAACAAAAAATCGATTTGTTTTGAAAAATAGGAAATTCTGAGAATAATGTACATATAACATTGCTGCGTTGTTCAAATGTAAGATGAATCTCGAAATAAATTAATAAAGAAATTTTAGGGAATATAATAATTCAATATATCATTTATCGTTATTTGTTTAATCTACTCATGTATAACGATGATATTCTCTTTCAATTTTTAAATAAAGAATCTGAGTAATAGACGATCAGAACTAAAATATCAAATCTAACCCAAAACTTGAAGCTTATACCTTTCTAGACATTGAATATTTCATGCATAAATTGATATATAATGGCTCTGAGTTTATTTTCGCGTCAACAAAAGTTCATTCAATATTATATTTTACTGAAACTCACAAGATGCGGCAAAATGCATGTTATATTGAGAAATATCAGTTTTGACAGTAAATGTGTTTTTTTCATTGTATATGATGAATATTCCGTCAGAAATACTTTGTTTTCGATAGATACATTTTTCCATTGTTTACTTATGGTTTCAAACTAAGAAAGAAAATCTTGAATTGATTTTCATGCAAAAGTTGAAATGCATCTCAAAACTGTAACCTACTTTTGCTAGTTCACATTTCGAACACATTAGAATTATAGATAGATTAGAAATATATAGAGACCAGAAAGTCAGTCCATTGGACCAGAATCACCTGTTTGGTCATCGAGGAAAATTTATTTCTGATGATAATAAATTTCTACCAAAAAAGACGGATTTCCAATCAAATACATGAATTGCGATTGAAGTAGTTTAATTTTCAACTCAAACAGGTAAGTTGAAGAAATCAAGTAAGAAATACTGATTTTCTAAAGAAAAAGGAGGTTTTTCAAGGAAATAGCTGAATCGTCATTAAGATGAATAAGATCAGTGTAATTTGTAAGCAGAAATAAATACATTTTTCAAACGAGATCAGTCTTCTACTGTATAAGACAAATTTTGAACAAGATGAGATGATACTTTTGTTACAGGGATGAGTTTCCAACCCGGATCCATATTTTCAAAAAAAAAGTATGAATTTTTAATCAAATAGTTAAATTTTCAACCAAAAAAACAACTTTTTAACTTGAATGACGAATTTTCAAAACAAGATCCCAACTTTCAACCAAGTAAGTTGAATATTCGACCATAAAGATCAATTTTTAATCAAAAAGATGAAGTTTCTACCAAAGAGACAAGTTTGCAATGAAACCAAGGAATTTTGATACAAATCAGTAAGACAAGCAGATAAGCTGGAAAAAATACTTTCCGCGAAAAGAATAAGTTTCTATCAAGAATATAAATTTTAAACACAAGAGTTCCATTTTCAACCAAGGAGTTGAAATTTCGACCATAAACATAATTTTGAACCAAAAAGATCAATTTTCTACAAAAAAATACAGAGCTTAAACAAAATATATAAATCTTCAACTATATGGTTGAATTTTAAACCGAATAGTTAGATTTTCAACGAGAATAGATCAGTTTTTAGTTAGAAATAGGAATTTTCAACCAAAACAGACGAATTTTCTAAAAATAGGCAAATTTGAATAAAACAATTGAGTTTTCAATCAAAAAGATGTTTTTTCATCACAAGACACACACTTTCAACAAATGAGTGCAATTTTCAATAAAAAAAAAAGAATTTCTGAAAACCAGAATTATTTACCAACAAGGTAGAATAATTTTGAACCAAAACAGTCGATATTTCTGTTGAAGCAAAAAAGGTAAATTCTCTACTAAATAGATGAGTTTTTAACTATCAAGTTGAATTTCGAACAAAAAGATAACGTCTCGAACAGAATTAGAATAATTGCATTTTCAGTCGGATGAAATTATTGCTAATCGTAGAAAGAGCAAATCTGAACCAAATCGTGAAATTTCCGAACGAAAATTGAAATTTTGACAAAGTTCTTTAACTGGTAAAAAAGAATTTGGAACAATTAATTTCCAACAAAAAAAGGGGGCGAACAACAATATAATCAAAGATAGTTAGATTTTTGATTGGAGAGAATAAAATCTACCTAAAAAGATGAATCTTTAACTTGGAGAAGTAGCGGGATTCTTAGTTGAAAATGTAATCATTACGAAAAAATTCGAACTTTCAATGAAAAGGTTATATTCTCACAATCGAAGAAAAAAATTCCGACAAGACAGAATAATTTTTATCCAAGAAGATAAGTTTCTGAAAGAATTGACAAATTACCGAAAAAACTGCATGCATTCTTAATTGAATATTCGATATTTAAATTAAAGAAAAATTTAATTTTACAGCCAAAAAATGTTATTTAAAAAAAAAATTATATTATATTATATTATACATAAAAAATTGAAACTTAGAAGGAGAGATGCCGTAGGGAGACAATTTGAATCGGTAGGCTTGACACAATATTGGCTACCTACTCGGGAGAGATGCCGCTGGAGCGACATGCCGCGAAGGAGACTTGCCACATGTGGCTCGATATGAACTCAATTGTATTTGTTCGAATGGTTGAGAATCAGATCATTATGCAGCTTCATTTTCTGGGCGAATAAAAATTCTCGAATTCGTATAAAAGTGCTGCACATCAAAGCGATCCGATTTCGGCATCAAATCGAACAGCTGACATTTACCTTGAACCTAATAAATTCCTAGGGCTATTTCATTCGAGTCGTTTTTTGAGACTATAAAAAATTCCCGAGAAAAGCAATGCAATATTTTCAAAGCCCTTTATGCGTTCTTCCTGAATACCGGAAATCTTCTTTTGTCTCTATGGGGAGCAAAAATACCATATTTCTACAAAGCCAGATTCCTGCATTAAATTCCTCGAATCCCGTCCTTAATTAAACTCGGCAATAACTTTCACATGGGAACATTGGAAATTGAGTGTAATAAATGTGTCAGAGTCATTGTTCGTGCATTAGCTCAGCTATCAAACTAAGTTATGTAATTTCAAAATTAGTTCAAACGTTCATTATTCCACTCAATTCAGAAGACAGGAGGAACAAGGAAAAGTAAATTCATATTTTCTCAATGCACCTGATTAGGTTTGACGAATTATGGTGTGACTAATGGACGGAGCTTGAATGAGCTCTAATCAGCTCTTATCAGAAAGTCGTTATAAGCTTCGGCTTCTTTAT
>WSXT02064123.1:0-12542 GCA_011762715.2 Neuroterus valhalla
TGGCATTCTGTGACTTATTGTGAAGAGAAATTGTGAATTTCGAACTCGATTCACCTAATATTGAGAATTCTGAATAAAATTTACAAAAACATCTTTTTTCTTGTGGGAAATACGTGTTAAACTTCATGGGGCTTGCACTGACTCTAATTTTTTTTTAAATGCATTTATTTTTTTGTGGATTCGAACAAATTTCCTGGCGATTTGCATTAAAATTCAAAAAAAAAAAATTCTAATGCATTTTCGGACCACCCTATTGCTAAACCATAAAAATTGTGGATAAAATTAATTTGTAATTTTCAAAAATCATCAACGAATAATAAGATACTTTCAAGTAATAGTACTTTCTTATATAGATTGAAAACTACCAGTCGAACATTCGAGAATGAAAGTGGCTCATATTTATACTCGTATTTATAGAAAATCGGGTCTCTTTTGTTATTAATAGTTACAAGGCCGCAATGCCAGCGGGGTATGATTGAAATTAATTCCATACACGAAGTAAGTCCCAATATATTCGGCCCGTAAAGTACATAAATCAGAGATCGAATGCATTAGCTTCTTCTGACCTAAAGGTAGATTATGGCGCTTTTTTCGAGGGCCCTCCTCGAAATTCGCTTTTAGAAGCGTTCTCATGCGAATAAGGGGTCGAACCATGTGAATAGCTCACGCCCACGCGTGCGAATTAATACCCGCAGATAAGAGGAAGAAAGGTGGCACAAAACAGCCAGCAAAATAGAGAGAGAAAAAAAATATGTATACGTTAGCGGACCACCACCAAAGACTCGAAAAAAAAAAATCCAAGGGCCTCTACGCCAATGGAAATATCGATGTTCGCTGTGTTTTAAGTGGCGCTTTGACACTCTCTTTTTCCTTTGTTAATTAACAAGCAGATGCCCAATTAACTCGGTCGACCCACTTTTCAAACCTGGAATGTTCCCCCTTGACTCTGTGCTTTGCATACATTTTGTATTTTCTTATTTATATCTTGAAACTTGGAAAATTTATTCAAGGCGAAGGTTCTTTTTACGTGAATCTGTAGCTAATGCGATGTTTATGCGTGGACAGTGGCGTAACTATACTGTACCGCGAAACCCCGCATTGCGGGTGGCCTCTGTAGGCAGCCATTAAAAATGTTTTCAAGTTCAAAGGGTTATTCACAAATTGCAGTGGACACAATGCGTGATTTCTTTCTAAATAGATTAATGTTTAATTGAAATACATAAATTAAGTGAAGGTTAAATTTTTTTGGTTGAAATCATGTGGAAACCAGGAACGATTGAATTCCTACGAAATTTGGATATTATACTGTTACAAAGATAATTTTTATTCTTAATTGATGATTCTGCAATCATGAAACAATTACAGTAAAACCTCGATATTTCGAACCTCTATAATTCGAATTTTCGATAATTCGAACTTTTTTTCGGCCCCGGCTGAAACCTAATGTTTCCCATGTTAGTATTTCTCGATACTTCGAATTCATTCGAAGTACAGCAATGACCAACCAAAAACTGCGACGAACTCATATTCATAACTTAGGCGGTTGCATGTGATTGGTCCGTTGAGAATAGTGGGGGTTGGCGTGTGTGACAAGAGTGGGCAGAATGCCCACTCTCCTGCATTGGATCTCACAAGAGTGGGTGATGGTTGGGGCCCCCTCACACCCCCCTCCCCCCTTTTTTTGCGTAGTTCAATTTCGTTAGCGAAAGTTGCATAACACAGAAGAAAACTACTTAATTTTTGAAATAATCTACTATTTTAGAAACACCAAACGGCCCTTTTTGGGTCCACCAAATTATTTTTACGTTGGATAACATATTGTTAATTTCAAACTCCTCCATAACAGGCATAAACATAATTGCATATTACCATATTCTCCCATTCCCTGATTTCTCTCAGCCTGTCAAAATTTTCACGTTTGATTATGTTTTTGTCGGAAATATAATATTGATTGAAATGACATTTTTACACTGCGTGCGTCGAAGGTACTTCGATACTTCTAGGGAAATCCATTATAAGTTCTATGGTACACATAATAAACGTATGAACGAATTATGTGCGTTTATACTCTGATGTTCGATAATTCGAATTCTCGATAATTCGAAGTTTTTTCTCGATCCCGGAGCACTTCGAATTATCGAGGCTTTACTGTATTGTTAAACCAAGAAGTTTAACTTTCAGCCGTAGAAAATAAATACTCAACAAAAGATAGAATAGTTTATATATTTCAAAGAAAGAAAGATTTTGATAATAAATATGAAACAATTGAACATAACTAAGAAAAACTAATTCCCACGAAAACAGTTAAGTTTTCACCTGAAACAGATCATTCTTAAATTGAACAGAAAGATTTTTAGAAAGATTATCAAATTTTGAAGAAAATTATTGAATAGAAGAATAATTCTCCTCTGAAGGATACGAATTTTCATTCGAAATGATTAATTTCCTACCAATAAGACAAAACTCCAACAAGATACATGCATTTTCAAACAAACATTTGGGTATTTAACCAAGTTGATTTCTTCCAAAAAATAAATTTTCAACAATGAAAATGTAGGGTTGTAAAGTTTCATGAAACTTTGATCAAATGAGAAGTTTCATGAAACTTTGGAAACGTTTCGAAGTTTCCAAAGTTTCAAACATGAGGGCGGGAAAATTCGAAAAATACTATCAAGTATTAAATATAAACGTTCTACTGTATCCCTTGTTTTTAAAAACCAAATTGTTTCAACTTGTTAAAAAAATAAATCACGTTTTGATTGTTAGAAACATGTAATTAAAAAATTTTGTATATAAAAAATTTGCAAATTGATTTCGATAAAATGAAAATAAATTTCTCATTTATTACCTATTCAATTTTTCAAATGTTTAATTTTCAAAACGATTCCAAGCTTTCAAGTTTCAACACGATTATTAGACTGTTAAACGGCCAATGCCATGAAATGACCTAACCTCAACCTGACATGAGTGCGCAAGCGCGGACGTGTGTTTGTGAAACTTTCAAATGTTTCAGAAACTTTGATCCCCTGAAACGTTTCATTGTTTCATGAAACTTTCAATGTTTCAATGAATCATTTCATGGATTCACAACCCTATGAAAATGCATCAAATTTTCAAAAAGTGATTCTTCTTTCAATATAAATAAATGATAAATTTTTAACCAAAAATAAAATAGTCTAATATACAGTTGGGAAATTAATTCACGACCAAGACAATCAACCTCCTACAAAAAGTTAATATTATATACCATCCGAAATGGATTCTAAATGGAAAATGGAATGATTGATAAGTCAACGAAAGAAAGACTCTGATTTTAAACAAAAAATGATTGAACACAACCAAAAAAAGACACATTTTCAAGATAACAGTCGAATTCTCACCTAAAACTGATCATTGTAAATTGAAACAAAGGATTTTTCAGAAGAATAATTGAATTTTCAACCAAGTGATTGTGTTTGCAACCGTGATGGATGAATGTTCAATCAAAAATGACAATTTTGTTGACTAAGAAATGCGATTTCTCAATTGAAAAGATCATTTTCTACCAATAACGAAAAATCTCAACAGAAAACATGGATTTCCAATACAACAGTTAAATGTTCAACTGAGATGAATATATTTCTACCGAAAAACGGATTTTTGAAAAAAATGCACGAATTTTATACAAATTAGTTCTACTTTTAACGTTTATTCAGGAATGAAACAATTCAATCTACAGTTAGAATCTACAACCAGTTTAATAAACTTCCTATAAAATAGTTATATTATATACCAAAGAAAATATTTTCGGACTTGAATGATAGCTCTTCAATCAAAAAGTAATTATTTGTCAACAAAGTAGTTTAACTTTCAACCATGTAAAATAAATTCTCAACAAGAAATGAATAGTTGATATTTCAACAAGAGAAATATTTTGATTATAAATGTAAAACAATTGAAAATAACCAAGAAAGACGAATTCCCACGAAAACAGTTGAATTTTCAACTGAAACAGACCTTTTCAAAATAAAATAGAGAAATTTTTAGAAGGATTATTGAATTTTGAAACAAATAATTGAATTTCCAACCGTATTTAAACAATTAATTTTCAACAAAGAAGAATTATTCTCTACTAAAGGATACGAATCCTCATTCAAAAAGTTTCTACCAATAAAGAAAAATCTCAAAAAAATACATGAACTCTCAACTGAATAGTTGAGTGATTAGCCAAGATTATTATATTTCTATCAAAAGAATGAATTTTCACAAAGTAGTTCCATTCTCAGCGAAGGGAGATGGTTCCAACAAAACACTTGAAGGTAAAATTGGAAGCGAAAAATTTCTAATCAAAAATGAAAAAGTCTAATATATAGTTGGGGAATTAATTCACAACCAAACTAATCACCATTCTACAAGAAAGGGATATCATATACCAAAAAAATGATTTTTAAACTTGGAAAATAACTCTTCAATAGAAAAGAAGTTATTTTTCAACAAAGTAGTATAATTTCCAACCATGGAAAATGAAAGACAAACTATCAAAAAAACAGTTGAACTTTCAACCGAAGCGGAACATTTTAAAATGCAACAAAGGACTTTTTACAAGAATGTAATTGAATTTTGAACCAAATAATTGAATATTTTACCAAGAAGATTAATTTGATGTTAGAAGATACAAATTTTTAATCTAAAAATTAATTTTCTACCAATCAGAGAAAATGACAACGAAATAAATGAATTTACAGCCAAGATGATTGCATTTCTACCAGAAAAAGAGGATTCATAGCAAGATACATGAATCTTCGAATACGCAGTGGAATTTTCTACCAAGGGAGATAATTTTTGATCCAAAAGTGAAATAATCGAATTCCCATTTGGAAAATTACTTCCATCCGAGGAGATGGGCGGATCATCTTGAATCTTCAAGGTAAATTGTATAACAAAATAATTGGATTTTCAACCGACAGAGATTTTTCAATACAGAACGATGAATATTTTAGATGTATTCTTAAATTTTTCACAAAATAGACAGATTTCCTGCAAAATGCTTGAATTTCCAATTTAAAAATAAATTTTCAACAGAACAATCAAATTTCCTGAGAAAAATCTATTTTCAATAGAGTTCTTTAACGAACAAGTTGAGTTTCTGATCGAAGAAGGTAAATTCTCAATGCAAAATATGATGCATAAATAATATCCCAACTTGAATCGATTTGATTTTCATATAGAAAAGTTGAACTTGTCCAAGGAAGCCAAATTTCCAACCGAATAGTTGAATGCTCAATTGAATCCCTTACCAAATAGGTGCATTTTTATTTGGAAAAGATAAAATTACTACTAAAAAAGATTGATTTTGAAACTAACAAAAAAGTTTCATTGAATGGTTCAATTTCTCACACAAAAATATTGTTCATTCTCAAAAGAAAAAAGTATTCAATTATATCGTCGACTTTTCAAACCAAAAAGATTAAACTTCCGTACAAAACGGTTTATTTGTATGTTTGTTGATTCCCTCAATTCATAATATATTAATAAGATTTGCTTCTATTTTAAATCTTACTTAAAAATTTTTTTCACCGTTAAGCGATTTATGATTTGGCCTTTTTCTTGAAATTTAAAAATGCACAGTACTCAGTATTATATGAACGGAACTATTTGTCTTGAAGGGGCCTCCTAAAAAATGTTGCTGGGGAGCCTCCACGTTTCTAGTTACGCCACTGTACGTGGAAACAAATAGAATTCAACAAGGTGTGTTTTGTTTTCTTTCAAGTAGCTGAATTCATTTCAGGAAATTGGAATTCGCTCAAGTGTAACTTCATTCCGGGAAGCAAAAAAACACAATGTTTTATTTTAACTATATGAGCTGTACATTTTGTAAATAAATTTCTCTATAAGTTTTCATGATTTCAGATTATGAATTAGAAAACTAAAGAATTTTTTTCCGCAAAATTATGGTTTTTCTCAAGAGTTGAGAAGCATCCTGATTTTCATCGCGAAAATTTTTCGACGGAGTCTCAGAGAAAATATGCTAGTGTACTAGTTATATTATTATGATAGCAGAGATACAAACCGCCAAATTAGCGAAAGGTGTCACATAAGGACGTTCGAGTTTTAAGAGCAACGAGCGAAAAACTTAAAGATAGTAGGCTTGATGTCAATTATAATTTATATCATGAACAACATACTTATGATAAGTCCTTTATACCAAATTTGTAATATGCTTTTGAGAATACATGGAAGAAGACAGCTCTTTCAATTTTTAATACCGGAATCGTAATGTAAGTCGTAGATTTAACAAAGAAATTATGTTTCAATCAATCACTTTATATTAAATTCTCATCAGAGAAGGTATTAGATTTGTGCAAAATTTGCCCCTTCCCCCCGTTTTCGTCAAATGTCCACGTTTTGAGACCAGCTGAACCCGAATGACAGGTTTTTACGAATGTGTCTCTCTGTATGTATGTATGTATGTATGTATGTATGTATTTAGGTATGTATGTATGTATGTATGTATGTATTTAGGTATGTATGTATGTATGTATGTATGTATGGATGTATGTATTTAAGTATGTATGTATGTATGTATGTATGTATGTATGTATGTATGTATGCATGTATGCATGTATGTATTTATGTATGTCTGTCTGTCGGTCGGTCGGTCGGTCTGTCTGTCTGTATGTCTGTATGTCTGGCTGTCTGTATGTATGTCTGTCTGTCTGTATGTATGCATGTCTATCTGTGAGCTTGATAACTTTAACTATTACGATAACTGTTGTCTCGGATCATTATCAAACAATAATTAAAAATAAAAATTCACTGCATATTTTTTATGAGCAGCCTAATGCTGAAATTATATGTTTCTGTGATTCAAAGTGAAGTGAGTCTTCGCTGATGAAAATCAATATGTAATCCAATTGATTTCTTTTATTTTTCAGTCGTATTTTTGACGACTAGAATAGCAGCTACGACTCTAGTTGAAAACCAGTTTTGAACGAAATTTCAATTTGTAAAAAAAAACTACCTGTTCCATAAAAAACTTGTCAAGGAGTAATTATTAGACGTCTCTACAATAATCAATTTGGATATTTATTATTTGTGTATCTGGTGTCGTTTTTCTAAAAATTGCAATATTTTCGTTTGAATGACATGTAAGAGGCCTAAAACGAAAACTACGTGTCTAATTTGGAAAAAATGTACAGAAAGTTAGAGCTTCTCTTACAGATAAATATATTTGGCAATTTTTTCGTATCTTGTAAAGCTTTGCTGGTAAGTGAAATTCTTTTAATTTGATTAACATGCTTAATGAATAAAACATAAAATATGCATTTCAAGGAAAAATAGTAGAGAGCGAATTCGTATATCTTTCAATAATAGATATATTTACTCTCAATTAAGATTTTTTCTTTTTTTTTTTGTACGGAATGGCAGAAAAGTGGAATGATTTTATTTTCATTGGAATTTTTCACGATTAGAACAGACGATTTGTGTCGGATAAAAAAATAATCTCAGTCGAGTTTGTATATCTTTTTTAGAATAAACAAGTTTTCATTCAAAATTTTTTTGTATCTTGTATAGGTTGCGTGAAAATGAAATTTCTATTTTCTTGAAACCATTTTATACAGAATGAACTATAAAGGTTTGTTGAAAATGGCTGGTCATCAAACTCGTCACTTCTTGTCCGGCCTTAAAACTGTGTACGAAAAATCATGTTGTATCTTACTCTCAGAACAACAAAATTTCATTTATAAATTTTATCCGAAAAATTTTATCAAAAAAGTTTCATCAACAAATCTTTTTTCAACAAATCAGGTTGCAACTGATTCTGGAGGCGGAAAAAAATCCATTAAATAATGTTTATGAATAAATGAAGATGAAAAAAAATTAAAAATCGCTCTAGTTTAAGAAGTCTCGAACTGTTTCAATTTTGTTTCCAAGATTTATTTATTGTATAATATTTTAAAAATAGTTTCCCTGAATAATTGCTCAATAAAAATCAAGTCCGTTATTAATAACCTTTTTGTCCATGACATTGTGATACGTATTCTAAATAAAATGTGTATGTAATTTTTCTACGGTTAAATGAATTATTATCGTCGAGCAGTCGACTGAGTTTATTTGGATGAATTTCGAAAAGTGCCCTTGGCCATAAGGCATTAGTCACGGTGTAATTGGCAAGAGAGAGGTCTGTGCATTTAAGCCATAAGAATGAACATGTGAATTTCCCTAATGTTTAAACCAAAGTCTGCCAAAGCCAACCTTTGCAAATTATTCACATAATAACACTTCTCATTAAATATATGCGATATAGGCAAGATTTCATTCTCTACACTTCCACGCTGGATGCAAAATTATTAGAATTTGGGGTTCACATACTCATTTACTTCTGCGCCCTTTCTACATTTTCATAGGTACATAATTATTAGAGTTTATAAAATGCTTATTCAACATTGGAGAGAAGGTGATGCTTCTTTGAATATTATGCAATTTTTTAATTATTTAGTTAATTAATCTTGCTGTTTGTTGTGTTAAATAATGATTTTGAACCGATTAAAATATTAAATCACAACTGAAACTTTGACATAAATGTCGAGATGAATTTCAAAAAGAAGATTGATAAAAAATATTAATTTTTAATATGAAATATTAGGCTACACAAGGTGTATAATATTTCTTAAGATCCTTAGATCTAAGATCTCATAAGGTGAATATTTATCCTCTATGAGTTTAATTTCCAAAGTCCTTTATTGTCTTTAATTATGAAAAATGTTTTTTTGGCCTACTTGACCATGATTTTCGAAGAAAAGTCTAAGCTGTAGAGAGATTTCATTTATGGCTCCAAATCATAACTTGTAGTTTTGGAGAGAGGTCATCAACATTATTGACGCGAGGTGGTTGCGATCTTGAGCAACGGTTTATAAGAAGACTTGACTTTAATTTTAATTTAAAATCGTTACGCTTGACAGCAGGACCACCTACAAGGAGGTCTCTCACTTTCAGGACAAAGAGCCATTCACAGTGGCTGACAATCCAGGTGAATTTTACTTATGTAAGTTCGCACGATTGATTTGAATGAATAACAATAATTAGCAGAATAATGCAACCATTCTCCTGTATCTAAGTTCAAAAATTTTTCAACTACTTCCATCCCTAATTTTTACATGCTTCTATTCGACTTGCTGTATGTGTATGTCATGTTTTGATCCAATATAAAAATTTTCGTTGTCCTGTGTTTATTTTCCGAAATTCCTTTTTTATTCTTATCTTATTTTTTCCTTCCGAAACTAAAAGAGCGCGTTTCATCAAAGAGTTGTCAGTAAGAAATTCGTAGACCTTTTTATAGGTGAGTACTTTTGTTAACAAAATTTTATGGTGTTTTGTTCCGGTTTTTCGGAAATTTATGATACACGGAGAAAAATGCATATTAAATTAGAATATCTAGATATTACCGGATTATATCTTAGCGATTGAACTATGGGACAGAAATCTAGATATTGAATCATACGCCCGCAGATAATAAAACGAAGATTTTTTCTGGCAATATACAAGATAATAAACAAAAGAATCTAAGATATTGAATCCACATATATCAAGATGATAAAACTTACGATGTAAGATATTAAACTAGAATATCCGGGATATTTAGAATTAATATCTTCAATATTGAATAAATACCCTCTAAAACCAAATTTTCAATAGTCTAATCTTTCTATAACTTTTAATTAGTATTCAAATTATAGAGAAATAATATATTAGAATTCAATTATAATCATAAATGCAGACCTGAAGCAGAATGTTTACTTGTTACACATAACCTCGAAATTCAATCATCAATATTTTTATAATATAAGAAGACGAGAATGAAATAATTTCATTTTAACAAGACAAAAAATTTTTCGTTTTCCAATGCAATAAATAATTAAATATAAATTAAAGTTTGTGTAATTTGAGAAAGAAACACTCAAAATACTTCACTAACTATAAATTCAAAACATTCGAGTTTGGAAGTGTTGAAATTCGAAATCTTCTTTAACTGTTTCACTTAAGGAATTTGTTTAATTCTAATTCAGTCATATGAGCCATATGATAAACAAATATTATCTGCATTTGAGGATATGGCGAGGGTTATGGGTCACAAAGGCCGTGACTACAGGTACTGAAATTTCAGTACACGTAAGCAGATTTTTTGTGCATATAGACAGCAAAGGTAAAATAAAAAATAATAATAAATAAAAATAAAAATTACCTTTAACGAATTTCTCAATTATTGCTTCTTCGCAATTCCACTTTCTCAAAATCTTTCCTTAATCAATGATTTGATTATGGTTGATTGTGGCACAGAAAAAAAAGCACACGAGCAAAATCTTGGATATTTAAATTTGATATCTTAGATTTTATACTTTCAGTATAAGCAGATATTACCTTATAATATCTTGTATACTAAACAGGAGATACTAGATATTATGCCGTAATATACATATTTTATGGTTTAATATCTTAGTTTTCAATATCTACTTCTCAATATCAATTTTTCTCCGTGTACTGATAAATTACTATGATGAAAGTATACCATCATCATTTTTTATTGTAAAAAGTGTATCACAGGATCGAAAAGGCTCTTTCCTCTGCGCTCGTTATTATTTATTTTTAATAGGTCGTAAAAGGTTTTAATAATGCAATAGATTAATTTCATCTTTCATATTTGTGCCATATAGGCCTGTGAAATGCATCAATAATTAAAATGCAATAATTAAAATATTGGTGCATTTCCAAAATTGAACGAGTTTTTTTTTTTACAAACTTCAGGAAAATTTACAAATCTCCAAACATCATAACTTTATTTGGTCGTAGAGTGCTTTTTAACATATCAATGCATTCATGTTGTTGAAATAAACAAATATGTTACGTATGATCTTGCTATATTTCGTATACATTAAAATAAAATTTACTCTTAGACAGAAAATGAAAATTGTCAGGATGAACATTTTTGTGTGGAGGTAGCTATAAACATTTGATAGAATTATGATAACGAAATACTACCCCGTCTTTCAAAAAATTTGGGATACAGAGCCTGGTATTAGCGGACTCAGATGAAAGCTTGCTGTTCAACAACTTTTTAATTATTTTTTTTTCTTATAATTATTATTAGGGAATTTTCCATCGGCATACGTGATTATGTACATAATATTATTTACAGAATACATATTGTAGTAATAGAAATATTTGAATTAGAATTCAATTAATTATTGCTCATAGTTTCTAATGGCAATAGTTTTATTATATGTTTTTTATGAATTAAATATTTTGTATGAATTAAATATTTGTATGGCATATTATGGTCTCATTCGAAACCTGGTCTTGGAACAGGTTACATCTCTTGGACAACTTTTGATCATGAGCCTAAATACTACCTGAGTTTTACAACTAATTTCTCAAAACTCAGGCTCGGAATTTAAGATCCCCTTTATCATCTTCGAGAATACAATCGGCACAATCGTTTATATTTCTGCAAGTTATCAAGCGTGATTAATATTTCTTGAAGTGTCCTGATTGTGTGGCATAATAAATGTTGTAAAAATATAATAGCACTTTCTACTCGTTACGAGTGCAGGCGATAAAAAAATGTTTGAACGACTTGTTGCAAACCCCGATATGCCTTCCAGGTGAGACGTTATTAAAAACGTGTTTTATAAACGATTGTAGTTGTTCGTGGAAAGTGAAAAATATGAGAATAAGAGGAGCATGAATAAGGTACAAATTACCTACTTTATGGCAAGCAGTACAGTTGTCTTACAATGTAAGAAGCCTCTACTACTTACATTTGAAATACTGGAAAACGATATTACACATGTTACACATAGTATGATGCTAACCGATATGTAAAAGCAGACATGATTTGAATTTTCAAGGGTGTCGATCTCCGATCAACGGATTCGTATCATTTTGTTTTCAAACGTGTTTGTGCTCGTGGCTATGTTTTGTGTCACATAATGTTTTCAGTTTTCGGTATTTTTCGGCTTTGTGCTTCATTTCAGTTTCTCAATGAACAACAAATGTGACACATGATTTAGGTCATATGGATGTTTTTATTACCATCTTTCATAAATCCTGTAGGTACATGGAACATCGCCCGACTGGTGCCCCGTAAACGCGTGTTCGATTCCTGACAGCATCGTATTCTACTAACCCGAATTTTCTATTTTAGCTTATAATTTAATAATATCATATGTTTTCAGATTACGCAAATAAGTAATTTCAAGTGTTTTCGATTCCGAATTTAAATTAATATGAAATTATGTTTAATGTATAATACTGTATAATGTATTTATTCGGCTTCGAGTTCAATAGCTCATGTTAGTTTTTTTTTCTATTTGGACTGTTAACAAATACTACTAATATCTAGGGTGATTCTCAACAAAAAATACTAACCAAGGTCCAATTAGTTCTTTTTTACTAATTTTTAGTGGCTCACTTTTCTCCTTCTCAATCAGTGAAATTTTACTAATAATTAGTAGTTTTCTAATAATTCAAACTAAAGGAACATATCTCTACATTTATTTTGGTTT